>PVJN01001529.1:0-138888 GCA_004026805.1 Lasiurus borealis
GAAAGAAAGAAGATGTAGAAGGCGGAGGTGGAGGAGGAGGAGGAGGAGCAGGATAAGGAGGAGGCGGCGGCGGAGGATAGAATCTCTGATGGGCTGCCTCACACTAGGGATCAAGCCTGCCACCTGGGCATATGCCCTAACTGGGAATCAAACCATGACCACCTGGTTCTTAGGTTGACACTCAACCACTGAGCCACTCTGGCCAGGCAAACTCATGATATTTTGGTGTACGAGACAACACTAACATACTGAGCCACCCAGCGGGGGCTCGGCTAATCATTTTTATGAATAGTTCTGTCACTTTCCCATCAGGACAAAGGAAGGCCACATACTATTAGGCAGTGACTCTACCCGCCTGGCCTCAGTGTGTGGGACTCAAAGTGACTCCCCTTTCACGGGAAGCTTGACACAGCAATTACCAGTGCGGTAGCTAATAACTGTATGCAGCGCTCCGGTGCCTCTGTCAAGGCTTGCTGACACAGAAAACGGTGGTGTGTTGCGAGGACTTCTCTTTTGCACAGTGGGTGTGTGGCAGGGTTCAGAATCGTGACTTTTTTGATGCTGAACTCTGCCTGTTCCAGTCCCCTCCCTGCTTTCTTATTAGAAAAGTGATCTCTCTTTTGTAGTTTTCTCATCTGAAAACTTGGGAATAAGTGCTTACCTCACATGATTTTTGTGAAGGTTAAATGCATAAAACTAAGTGAAGCATTAATAACAGTGCTTGGCAGGAAGCAAGTATTTAATGAACGGTAGCAAGTATTGGTATTGGTTTTATATTGTTGAACAATTGTGGGAAGTTCTCATTATCTGCCTAAAATGTGCTGAGATTCAGAAGAGCGGATAATCATGCTTACCGTGGACATTAGTAAAATACAAAGTAATGGTAGCTGCGTGTAGATCGAGCAACTGTCATTCACAGACAGAAGAGTTAGCTCTTCTGTTTATAATCATTCTGAAATTCACAATTGGAGTCAAATCCATGTTACTACTAGATGGCAAACTGTAAAGAGGAGGAGATCCTCTCTCTGTTTGTCAATAATTAGCACATTGTAGGTGCTCAATGAGTATTTCCAGAATGAATGAATGGATACACAAATGAATAAAACTATTAGCAGCATTTAGAAAAGTCTAACTTGTGATTAAGTTGCCCTCTAGCTACCCAATGTGTTAGTAACTAGCCCCTGTATAAGGAAACCATCTTGAGTACACTACAAAATGTTTCAACTTGCCGTGTAAATGCACTCCCATGAAATACAGTTCTCCTGGAGTTTATGAAGAGATGGATGCACTATTAATTGTATCAGCGCTAATTGTTAGTCTCCAAATTATTGCAATCCCACTATTTCCACATCATCTTTAGTCTTTTAATTACATTAACCATAAGAGAAGAAAGAGACTGTAATTCAGTGCATTTAAATTTGCCACGATGGAAAGATTATCCGTGACTGTTAAGTAGGAACTAAATGTTAAAAAATGTATTTAAATGTGATCTTTGAAAAGTGTAATAAATTTTGAGGCTAGGGAAGCTTCGTACTTTGTGTTCCATCTTTGTCTTGAAGATTTTGCTGCTGACCAACCATTAATCATTCACAAGGAGCTTCTTAAGGCATGGCGGGTGTGCGTTATTTTGTGGGGTGCCCCTCAGTCTGGTTTGCTGACTGTAGGAAAGATTAAAGAAGTATTTTTTTCCCTTCCTGAGGGCTTGGTGGGGCTTGGGAACGACTTTCATGACCGAGAGATGTTGAAACTTCTGTTATAATATGGATACAAAGGAAGCGAACCGCTGTATTAGTTTCAATCGTGTGTTGACAGTATAATTCTGTTTGCGTTGGCATATCTTGTGAACCTACAATCCTCCCAAGGCTTCAAGCGTGATTTGCGCACTGGCTGCTGGGAACTTTATACTTTGCCCATAAGCGGGATTAGCAAATGAGCTTGAGAAACTCCTCTTCCCCTCTCTATCCCCCATCCCTGCCTTGCAACCATTGTGTCTGTGGAAAACCTCCTTCTAAATTCCAGCTCCTCTTGGTGCCTGGGTTTGTGCTGAGGAAGCAGGGACTCGTTAAACATTGTACTGGCAAGTGATGCTCAGAAGGTTTCGCTGGAGCAGCCCTAGATCCGGAGGCTGCCATTGCCATCAGAGCCTTGTCTATTGGGCCTCAAATGTCAAGGAGACATTTTGGATGTGTCAGCATCCTACAGTAGAACAGGCAAGAGGAATCTCCTAAATCCTAAGCATCTGTCTGTGGGTTGAAAGTAGGATTAAACATGTTAAACATTCTTGGTAATGGAAGCTACTCTTTATGGAAGACTCATTATATGTCAAGAAATGTGGAAGACTCATTATATGTCAAGAAATGTGCAAAACTCCTTATATATATCACCTCATTTAATTCTCAGAGGCTCCTTTTATGAGTGAGGAGCTTAAGGATGAGAGTAAGTAGCATGTCCAAGATCAGAGGGTTATAAGTGCATCCAAACCAGAGTATCCTGGCCCCTGTGTTCATTTTTTCTCTCTCTCCCTGCTCAGCTCCCCAAACTATTCTGCTTTGGTGACTGGCCTGTCCCCATAGAAATGTCTAGACACAGTTCTGCTACCCTGTGGAGACTTGATAAGTTCAACAGAGGAAAGAGAATTAGGAAGCTCCCTGTTTATGGGTTCAAGCCATGGTAATCTCATCCCCCAAATCCATTGTTTTCTACCTGTGATGCCTCTGTTCATTCCTAATTTTGTAACTTTTCTTTTTAATTTGAGGAGGAAAAGATATGCTTAATTATCAATCTTCAAACCTCATTTTGGGGATGAATATGATGAATCATCAGCCTGCAAACCTAGTGTGGGCATAATGCTGTGATGCTATTTTGTATTTGTTGGTTTGTTTCCTTTGATTTGGCTGGTGTTTTAGAAATCCTCCTTTGTGCCCTCAAGATCCTTCTATGAGCAGGACTGTACGACCAAGAAGATCAATGCAAATACACTGACAAAACCCAGAACCCCAACCTTTGACCACAGGAACATTGCCTTGCATATCTACATGCAAGCCCTCCTTCAGCCACCCTTCCAGTGTGCAGGCTGGGGAAAGCGACATTTACGCAGAAATACCCTGCAGGCAAAAGAAACCAGAACTGAAACCAAGCCACCCTAAACATTGTGGCTCACAAACCTGGAAAGGAAAGAAGACCTTTCCAAAGGCTAGCAATGCACTTTTCTGCCTTTAAAATTCAAATCATTTTTGGTGTCAAAATCTCCTCAAGGTCCAAGTTTTTGTTTTCATAAATATGACTGAGTTGAAAATGTTGTAGCTGAGACCTCAGGTCTTCAAATGGTTTCAACACGGGGTCTGACTTCTCTGGAGGGATGTAACCTGGCTAAGGGACCTTTCCGAAAATCCTTTGCTACTGTCTTTCTACATTGGACATAAGGAGAATTCTAGACATTTCTATCCAGCCCTTTTGACCTTTGCTTTCTGAAAGGCTCCCCTCAGGGCCATTCTGCAATCACGGGGTTAAACCTTCCTAAAGTACCACTTTCTTGGAGACATGGTGGAATAGCAACAATTCAGTACCACACAGGTCTCACAAGGTTTGGGTGCGAACTTGGTGCCAAGAGAACTAGAAAAGGTTAGTGGAAAGACAGGAGATTTGGGGATGTGAAGGTGTCTGGATTGGCATGAAGGTATCTGATGAGGAAGAGGGTGTAGTGGGCTCCTGGTCTCATTCTGATTTGCTCATTTCCCTTTAGCATTTGTGATTTGTCCTCTGATTCTGTGTGCTTTTGCTTTAAAGGCTCACCCCTGAAATCTTCCTTCAGAGGACTGTTCTCAGATGCTGAAGTGCTTTTCACTCAGACCAACAGAAATGCAGAAGGTTTAGGTTCTCAGAGTGGCCTATGGTGAATGACTTTCCTGGTGCAGCGTGAAAGCCAAGCTTCCTTGTCCCCAGTGGGGACAAAATTGGGAGACGTAACTTATACTCTAGGGCAGTGGTTCTCAACCTTCCTAATGCCACGTCCCTTTAATGCAGTTAGCAACGAAAATAATGTTATGGTTGGGGGTCACCACAACATGAGGAACTGCATTAAAGGGACGTGGCATTAGGAAGGTTGAGAACCACTGCTCTAGGGAGATCCCCTGCAGGGGGAACTTTTCTGTCTCTCCATCTTTCTCTCCTCCCCACCAATCCCCCCCCCAACTCTTTGACAAGTTCTTCTGGGAGCATTTCCATAATAAATCATGGGCCCCAAAATCCTACTCAATGTCTGCTCTTCTGGGTAAGATTTACTCTATGAATTCTGGAAAACAGGATTAGGATAATGGATAACAGTTAGAGGGAAAGCAGATTTTGAATCAATACGAGGAAAAAAAAAACTTTTACAAATTGGATATCTCAAATATGATTTGTGAGAAGCTATCCAGAAAGATTTAAATGGAGGAGGCTGGGTGAGTAATTATTGATACTGTGGTTTGCAAGATAGAGTTCATGCTTCAACTCTGAGGTTGCTTTTAAAGATCCCATATCAGTGCCTTACCACTGGAATGTCATGATATGCAAATGAGCCTGACACCTTCACAGGTGAACTGTCAAATGTGCACAGTATTTCTCATGGATTTTCACAAGGCAGGTGTAGTTTCCTGTGTGTCTGAGGGCTCTCCGTGGCAAGCAGGGAATGTAGCTGAGTGGGCTGCACTGTCATTGAGGACAACTGCTAAGGAGGAGAGGCATATGCCAAATTGGCTTCCAGGTAAAAATTTCAATGAAAACCTCCCCGTACAAGAATATGAAATACTGATTAAAGCAGAAAACATGCCAGCAGACAAAAACAACAACACAGAGAAGAGACTGATAACTGAATGAATGGTACATGCAGCAGAAAATGGCAACAGAGTGATTTTGTTCAGACATCAGACATCACAGGTGCCTCATGGGCTGAGGCAATAACTGAGCTGAATTTTTGTTGACTTGGCTAGTGAGGTTTTAGATCCTTTAACCTCTTCAGGGTGGCTAGCAAATTCTACTGTCTGACTTCTACTGTTTGAAACAAAAAACTCAACTATTTTTCAATATCAACCCTTACAGCCCCTAACCCTCTATGGCGTCCCTCTGCCTAAAAGTTACAGCCTCCATTTAGTGGCCAGGAAGGCACAGGTTCTCACTTAGCCCTGGGAACAAATTTGATGGAATCAGAGGAATTTTGGTCTTATCAGCATTCAGAGAGAGGGGAAGAAGAGGTCTTGTATTGGACATACTTCAAATACAACAAGAAAGTAGTGTTTGCGGGGAGGGTGAGAGGCAGGTCAGAGAGTACAATAGGAAAGAGAGAGGCAAAAGATCATGAGAAGCCAAGTTAAGGAAAAAAATGCTAAAACTTAAAAGTTGAAAAGGAACAGTACAGTTGCACTAAAGTGAAATGATAGAGGTGGGTGTGAAATATTTCACAGAACAGAGCTGAGGAAATTTCTGCCAAATGGCGCC
The DNA here is from genome assembly GCA_004026805.1 of Lasiurus borealis. Lineage (NCBI taxonomy): Eukaryota > Metazoa > Chordata > Mammalia > Chiroptera > Vespertilionidae > Lasiurus > Lasiurus borealis. The sequence continues at coordinate 5,473 of PVJN01001529.1, forward strand.
TTCCCAGAAGTACTGGGTGGTTGGGAACATTGATACCTTCACTTTCTGGCCTCAGTCTAACTACATACAATCTAGATTTATTTCTAATCACTTCGGATGGCTCCATTTTCTCTGGTTTACTCCAAGTCATTTGTTCATTGATTTTATTCATGTAAGTATCCCTATTTCAGCCAAACCAAACCCTCTTCATCCCTAATGGCCCAGCATTGGACTCTTCTCCATTACAGAGTTTCCCACAGTCCTTCCAACCTACAGGACTCTTAATATCTGTGGAAACCAAAGCACATTGCTCAGACCCTTTATTTGACCTCTGTCATGTAATGCATCTTGCATCTTGGATATCTGTACATTTATCTCTTGCATGGCATGTTAAATTGCTTATGCTGTGACTCTCAGAGTAGATCTCAGTGCCAAGAGCTACCCACCACTTTTGCACTTCACGTACATTTGGGTTCTAAAATTTGCACGTGAGAAAATAAATGCTCTGGGTTGAGAGTTCAGGAAAGATTGCTGGCAACTGGTGTGTGGTAGGAAATCTGGATAGAGGCTGGAGAAATGAACTCAGCAGTTGAAGGATGTGATCTTCAGAGGAAAAAATCTTTCAACATTATTGTGTAGCATCTGTAGGAGACAATCTATAGTAACAGGAATAATTGGTAATGTTTACTGACCTCTGTGATAAATGCTTCTTTATCTATATTATCCATACTTGATCCTTCAACAATAAATTTTATATTTATGGTATGTGTTATTCTTACTTTAAAGATGAGAAAATTGAGAATTAAAAATTATAATTAATTTGTCAAAATGCTCATACTCCTTTGAGTAGGAGTGACTTAGATTCTAAACTTGTTTTTATTAACCATGTTAGACTTTGTCTCAACAGCAATGGGATTATGTATGACATTTGCATTTTCACAGGAATGTGAAAATACGTCTCTTGAGCTTTACCTGCTCTGTCAGGAAGCTTCTGGAACAACCACCACAAAAAATCCAGATGAGACAGAAATTACAATTTATTATTACAGTTTTGTTTTTATTTTCCTGTGTTCAGGTATTATGCAGCCCCTCCAAATGTTCATGTGTTAGATGTTTCTTTAGAATATCGTTGACCACTTGTTCAAGGATATTACTTCTTTTATTTCAAGAAGTAACTTGGAATAATAGAAAGGAACCTGGAGACAGAAATTTAGTTTTCCTACTACCTAGAATCACAGGCCACTGTGATCGAATATCTGGCTTTATCAGTGCTGCTTAATTATATAAAAAAGCATAGAGCCAAAACTGGTTTGGCTCAGTGAGTAGAGCGACAGCCTGTAGACTGAAGAGTCCTGGGTTCAATTCCGGTCAAGGGCATGTACCTTCGTTGCAGGCACATCTCAAGTGGGAGGTGTGCAGAAGGCAGCTGGTCAATGTTTCTTTCTCATCGATGTTTCTTGCTCTCTATCCTTCTCCCTTCCTCTGTAAAAAAATCAATAAAATATATTTTTAAAAAAGCATAGAGCTATACCTCATGAGACATTGTTAATTATGAGTTAAAAATCTTGAGAAACAGAAGCATTTATTACATTGTTCTCTATACTTTCCACAATTTTATTTAATAAAATGATGTATGTTTTTAATTATGGTATTTGTTAGAGCGTTGCTATGCTTTTTTTATTTTGCCAAGTTCAAATAAAATAAAAGGAAACAAAACTATAATACTGTACCTCTACTATCAGGACATAAAAGAGAGGATATTTTAACACTACTAGAATAAAGAGGACATCGTTTCAGAATTAAGATGAGTCATGTAGGTTCAGAAAAACTCACTGCATCCTCTTGATTTTCTGCTTGTTTTTCTGGTGTGGTGAGAACTTGTCATAACTCATACTCACTCACTGGCTTTTGGGACCCATTGAAGTGGACAGTGCTCTCTCACCCATACCTCCAGTTGTGTCTGTGAAACATTTAGGCTATTTATATATAGAAAAAGCAAAGAGAAGAATTAAGGAACTTGAATGCTTCAAGGAAAGCATCACAAACACAATTGGCCTGTATTTTGTTTTGTGCTCGTGGTTTAATCATTTCTCCACTGAGTCACATAAAGATTTCTGCCTCAGCTCTCCAGCTCCTCTCAAGTTCAGTACATCCATCACACATGAAAGTCACTGTACAAATATGACTGACACAACCAATTCACAGAGAATTATGTAGTGATCCATGTACTCCGTGTCCTAGGGGTTTGTTGCAGTGGGAATCATGTTGGGGTCAACTCTGTTGACACTTCTCATGCCAGGAAGTCTTTAGCTCATAACATTTCTGCAAGATTGCGTTTCCCCACTATAACTTGATCTTTCTGATGGGCTTTCAAAGCAAATCAAGTTTCAGGTAGCAGGTCTCGTTCAGATGGGATTCTCTGTTATGAGCTTTTCCCACTGTTATCCATCACACTTAGGGTTTGGCAATTGTTAGGAATCATGGCACAGAGCAGTGGCTCCCTGCGGTTCATTGGGGGAAAGTAGGACATTGTAACTGAAGGACAAAGCGGGGGATCTCGTGGTGACTCTGAAATCTGCGGAGATTTATTGTTGTGAGTTAGTGCTGTCAAGTTTGGTTCTGTTGCCATGGTGTTTGGCTGGTCGGATTGTTTGTTTTAGCTTTTGTAAATGTGCCCAGATATGGGATGCGCATTCGGTCAACTGAAAGGTGACTGAAGAAGCAGGGTGGAAAAGGAAATAATTCCATTCTGGTTTGGGAATGAGTCAGAATTCCAAGGTATAATTTATTGCCTGGGTTCCTATCAATGTGCTCCTTCGCTTCCTTTTAGGAAATGAATTTCGGCTTTCATTTTATGGTAATCAATATTTACAGCTCCAGTCCCTGCAATCAAACATGAAACTCAGATTGACATTCAAACTACGAATATTTAAACAGGAAATTTGAACTTGATCTGTGGATTACAGTCTTTACCCTTCAAATAAGACAAGGTTTACATTATGGGCTTTCATATTATTTTTTGTTGGAGTCTGACATTTCTTCTGGTTTTGGCCTTTCCATTTTCAGTGTGATGTTCTGAGCAATAATTAATACCGTAGAAACAACTATTTTCCCCTTTTCTTCATCTACACCTTGGACAAGATGAGTTGCTCCTCTGTTTTCTAACCAGAAGCCTGTGTGGATTCAGTGAAATTAACGGGGTTTCCTTACACTTCTGTGGACCCTGACTGTTCCCAATGGCCTAAAATCCCCCTTTAAGGACTTCAGAATCCTCACTGCTCAGTTTTCCCATAGAGAAAATTTCAACAAACTGGATGAACCAAATTAAGTGTCCTGGTGTAGATGGCCAGTGCAGATCTTCACTGATTTATTCATTCATGTATTCTTTCATTCTTGCTTTCATACATTTCAGAATGCACATATTAACTTATTATGCATTTAACAAACATTGAATGGTACTTGAAGGAACACACAATGATGTTGAAGGAAAGACATAAGCCATCTGGTAATAGTGTGATGCATGACGTGCCTTACCAGAGACAGGAGAGGAGTGTCACAGCGCTGAGAAAGAAGTGGTTCATTCAGACTTCAGTGTTGGTGAAGGTGATGAGAATAGGCTTTGTGGAGGAGACAGATATTTAATTTGAAGTTGCTGATGATTTAGTTTTGCCTGGGAGACAAACCAGTTGTGGAGAATTCCAGGTTGAGGCAATAATTGGACACAGGTAATGATCTGTAATAAAAAATGATTGGGGTAGAAATTGTACAAGTTGAGATTCATTCATTTCCCTTTTAGTTTTTATTTAAGTGATGCCTAATAACTGGCTAGACTGAATATTTTACTGGCCATCTGGTAGCCTCCACCCATTGTAGACAGAACCACAGGGAAATTAAGTGTCCTATTACCTCTCTCTACTTTTGAGATATTGGATTCCCTGTGGAACTAAAGTATAACCCTCATTCTGACTCATAGAATTCGTATGTTCTCATTCTTTTCAAGTGAATAATAGTCTCCACAAGTTTTAGTTTGCATTAGATAGGAAGTCATTCCAAAAATTAGCTTTAACGTAATATGTTGCTTTATGAGTTTCAGAAATCAATGAAATCTTAATGACTCCTAACACCATATCCCAGATGCTCTCCTTTGCAACATCCTGAACTGCTTCCTAGACATCTCCCCAGAAATGAGCCACTGGACCCACACATTTTCAAAGCTAACAGTACATCCTCTCTCTTGTACCTGCTCCTATTTTCTATCTTAAATTCACCATCAGTAATGCTTGGCAGAAACATCAGTTACTATAGTTTTTCTCTTCTTTTCACTTTGACCACCTTATGCTATATCTTTGCCTCTAGTCTCAACCCATCCAAGCCACCTTTCCTGTTGCGTTCCAGGTACAAATTTTGATTATGTTCCTCTACACATTTAAAGCCTGCAAATCACTCACAGTGAATAGTCTTAGACCTTTTTTTTCTTTTTAGGTATATTTTATTGATTTTTTACAGAAAGGAAGGGAGAGAGATAGAGTTAGAAACATCGATGAGAGATGTTTGCACACCCCCTACTGGGGATATGCCCGCAACCAAGGTACATGCCTTTGACTGGAATCAAACCCGGGACCCTTCAGTTTGCAGGCCGACACTCTATCCACTGAGCCAAACCGGTTTCATCAGTCTTAGAGCTTAATGGGTAACCAGGAAAGGTTATGGAAAGAAGGAAGAGAGGAAGGATTGAGGAAGGAATGTGTATGTGTGTGGAGGGGGGGCGGAGGGGGACAGGTTTGTTCCATGATAAAATGTCAATGTTATGTTGAACCATGTTAAATAGACTTTTTATCCTCCAAGATTTATCTGAGTTTTAACATCTAGTGCTTTTGAATCTCTCAAATGACAACTATAGTACCCACTATTTTCAAAGCTAACTTGACTAAAAAAACCCGTGTTTCTGAGGAATGCTGATTAATATCTGGGGACACTCGTGTTTAGGGAAAGCCGCTATTCCACACTGACTCTTTATCACAGTGCTCAGAACCTTCTTATTTTACCAGAGTCTTTGAATCCTAGGTTGTTGATATTTTCAAATGAAGTCAACTTGTTTTTCCCGCAAACACCATCTCTTTATTTCTAATATGTTTCATTCTCTTTCCTTTCTCCTGGGAAAAGACCAGAAAGGCCTCCTTTGTGATTCCTGCTAAAACACCCTCGCACAGATTTTTTCTCAGCTACTTTGTTTGACTCACATGTTGTCTGTACTGTGATGGGAAAACTTGAAATGACAAGCAGCATTTTGTTGATGAGCAATTATTTATTGTTCATCTTGTGTCTCCCGCGAATGATTAATGCAATGCTTGGGATAATTTAGTGTGAACAATTGCAAAGTCTATGGTAATCTTTTTTTTTTTTTTCTGGCTAGTACACATTGCCTTGAATGCAAGAAGATGCCACAGGAATCTTCAGGGAGAAGAAGCCTGCATTTGAGAAATTGTAAAGTAGGGCATCTTCTAAACCAGCTCTTATTCTACCTTGTGCATGTTGAGCCAGTCTAGAAGTTTCTTTGGGAGGAGGGGAAACTAGCTTACATTCAATAAAACCCATTCCAGAAAAGATAATTTAAGGCACGGTTCAAATATTGTGACTTCTAGACTCTCATTTTTTACTGCTTACTCAAAAAAAAAAAAAAAAAACAGAGTTAAACCCATTCTAATCAGTATCCTGGAGATGGTTTATACTGGAGATCTTTTTAAAATGAAATAATACCAGAAGCATTAAGTATTATTGTCACTACTGACTCTGAAAGTTACCATATCCCAAATCTTTTATTTCAAAGTTAAAAAAGAAACTAGGTTGAAGTCATTAAAAAACTAAAAAACATTTTTTTTTTAAATCAACTTGTGCTACTTCATGATTTAATTCTGACTTTTTTGAGAGTCTGATGTTGGACCCAAGCCTTGTGGACTTTAATGGAGCCAATCTCCAATCTCATCTCTACAGGAATCAAGGGAAATGTCTGCTAGAGTCTTATTTGGCAAGGCTTCTCTGCCTCCATTTTCTCCTTTGTCAAATGAGCATTAGCTGCGAAGAAGTTTCTAGAAAAAAAATTGTTATTAATTTAATGTACACTTATCAGTCACATAGATAATGGGAAAGTTTGGATGCAGATTCAATTACTAAGTCCCCCTAAACTTTCAACAGGATCTAAATCAGGAAGGATGGTCCATTAATTACCTGTATTGGCAGGGAAGTCACTTGGGATACTTTGGAACAAAAGGAGTATTCATTAGTGGAAAAAGAAAATGGATGGAGTTTGAATTCTTTATTTCTCGGTTCCATGCCAACTTTGAAAATGGGGTAGCTGCAACTCTTAGCAATGGATTCCTGTAATTGGAGAGAATTTAATGATGTGTTTGGAACACCAGGATATTACTTACATTATCACCTACTAATGCAGCTACTGGTGGGATTTTTGATGCGAGGTACCCTTTCTGGAGCTGGGAAAACTTGTGTCTCTTGAAGTTACTTTCTGATCCAGTTTCTTTGTAAGTGCTGAAACCCAAGGCTAGTGGGGAAGCAGAAAAAGTTGTCATCCATGGGCCCGTGCTACACAACTATCTCCTTTGGGTATCCAAGGCCTTCCATGCAGTTCAGGTGCTTACCTGGCTTATGGTGAATTTTTTTAATATTAATGAAAGATGATATTTCCAATATATGGTGGTTTCTGAAATGGCTTCAGAATGTTGAAGTTCTTTTTTTAAAAAAATATATTTTATTGATTTTTTACAGAGAGGAAGGAAGATGGATAGAGAGTCAGAAACATCGATGAAAGAGACATCGATCAGCTGTCTTCTGCACACCCCTACTGGGGATGTGCCCGCAACCAAGGTACATGCCCTTGATGGGAATCAAACCTGGGACTCTCAGTCTGCAGGCCAATGCTCTATCCACTGAGCCAAACCGGTTTCGGCCAGAATGCTGAAGTTCTCAACATCATATAGTCCATGCCATATGTTTTGATTTATGAAAGCTTTCAACAAGGTGAAGGTCTCTTATCTACCAATGTTTCACTTTTCAAATATTTATTTTAAAATAAATACTTTGAGCGTGTCAGGCACCAGGACACAACAAGTACTAAGACATGCACTGACTCCAAAATACTTAAAATATAAGAGACTAAGGCAGGTAAAACCACTGGTGTTAGACTTTGAAATATTGTGATCTGGTTGTACAGTGCAGAATCTTACCGAGTTATAAACCTAGTCCCCTTATTGCACCTCACAGGGTTGTTTAAACGAATAAAAGAAATAGCTCATGTAAGGTTACATAGCACTTGTCATATGTTAAATGCTCACTAAATGTTAACTGACATGATTGTTATTTTTATTACCATCATCCCATCATTCTCTGTTGGAAGAACATAGTGGTTAAGCATGTTCTGTGGCTTACAGACTGTAATCAAATCCTGACTTGGACACGAAAAATGTGTGTGAACTTTGGCAGGATACATAACTCCCTTATTCCTCCATTTCCTGGAAAATGGAGACTATAGTGATAGCTCTCAGTGGAAAGTAACCTTCAAGAGAGCAATGATGTTTTCTGTCTTATCTTTGCTATAACCTTAGCTAATAGCTCTCTGCCTGCACATATTGAGGACTCAATAAAAGTTTCTTTTTAATATGGTTGTTTAAATTAATGCATTTTTCCATATTAAAAACTCTTTGAACTCCTCTCATAAATTCCTATTTCCTATAAATTATTTAAATGCATTGTTTGATTCTTCTTCCTAATATTTTATTTCAGAATTTGCAACTGTATTCATAAGTAAGATTGGCTATAATTTCCCCCTTTTTTTCTCTGTTACTTACTGGGATTATAATGGCCTCATAGCATACTTTGGGGAATTTACCTTCTTTTTTTTAAAAAATATATTTTATTGATTTTTTACAGAGAGGGAGAGGGACAGAAAGTCAGAAACATCCCTCACTCCCTCACTCCCTCCTTCCCTCCTTCCCTCCCTCCCTCCCTCCCTCTCTCCTTCTCTCTCTTTCTCCCTCCAAATTTCCCTCACTCTACTATGCATTTAGCTGAAAGCAAAAAATTCTATTCTGAATTAGTAAGTCAATTCTATCAACTATCAGAACAGAGGTGTGTTACTAAGCATGTCTGCAAAGCGTTTCTGATTAATCAAACCTTTGAAAATATGTTTGGGTTGGTCATAAGGACTAGGACTTTTTTTTAATTTAAATTCTTTATTGTTTTTAAATTTATTACACAAATCTCCTTTTCCCCCATTGACCCCTCCCCAGCCGCTCCCAGCCTCTAGCACATGCCCTTATCCCGCTACTGTCTGTGTCCATTGATTATGCTCATATGCCTGCATACAAGTCCTTCCGTTGATCTCTTCCCCCCAAACCCCTGCCTTTCCTTTTGGATTGGGTGGTCCATCCTATTTCTCTATGTCTCTGGCTCTATTTTTGTTTATCAGTTTATGTTGTTCATTATATTCCACAAATGAGTGAGATCATGTGATATGATCTCCAACTGGCTTACTTCACTTAGCATAATGCTCTCCAAGTCCATCTGTACTGTTACAAATGGTAAGAATTCTTTCTTTTTCATAGCAGTGTAGCATTCCATTGTGTAGACGTACCACTGTTTTTTAATTCACTCATCTGCTGATGGGCACTTAGGCTGTTTCCAAATCTTAGCTCTGGTGAATTGTGCTGCTATGAACATAGGGGTGCATATATCCTTTCTGATTGGTGTTTCTAGTTTCTTGGGATATATTCCTAGAAGTGGGATTCCTGGGTCAAATGGAAGCTCCATTTTTAGTTTTTTGAAGAAACTTCATACTATTTTCCACAGTGGCTGCACCAGTCTGCATTCCCACCAGAGTGCATGAGAGTTCTTTTTTCTCGGCATCCTCACCAGCACTTGTTGTGTGTTGATTTTTTGATGACAGCCACTCTGGCGGGTGTGAGATGGTACCTCATTGTCATTTTGACTTGCATCTCTCGGATGATTAGTGACTTTGAGCATGTTTTCCTGTGTCTCTTGACTTTCTGTATGTCCTCTTTCAAAAAGTGTCTATTTAGGTCCTTTGCCCATTTTTTTTTTTAATTGGATTATCTTCCTTTTCTTAAGTTGTATGAGTTCCCTGTAAATTTTGGAGATTAGATCCTTATCAGAGATAACATTGACAAATGTGTTCTCCCAAGCAGGAGGCTAGGACTTTATAAGCAACTCCACGTGTTCTGATTGTGGGTGTTGACCAGCAATGAAAACCTGCCTTCTCGCCTGTCTCACACCATTGCATTGTGTCAGCACTACCCACCAGCCTCTTCTCCTCAGTGTTTATGTTTCTGGAGCCTGACACTCTTCCATTTCACAGACTTCTCAACAACAGAGGAAGCCAGACCAGAGAAGGTGATTAGAAGCAACACCAAGAGAGAGAACAAAAGTGTTTGCTTGTGTCTGGAAGACTCACAAGGTGGATAGGGATGGGCCGGGAGAGAGTCCGAAGGTGACCTGGCCCAGCGACAGCAGGGACTGAATGATTCAGAAGTAAATCCCTGCTAACCTGGGGTAAACACCTGAAAGAAAACAGCTGCCAGGAAAGGGACATTTTTTATTCCAGATGGAAAACACTGGAAAGAGAACTTAAACCTCCCCAGCATCTCAATCTTAGCGCAATGGTAGAACCTGGCCATCACATTAACACGGTAAAGGTCCTTCATTCAAATTGACCAATTCTCCCACAAAAGAAATGAAGATCTTATTCAAAAGCAGGAAACTTCAGAGCTTTGTTTCAACACTTGAAGGGACCACATGCGTGCTCTTTTACTTGCTTCCCAAGTTTTTTCCTGATGGATATTAAGTACTCAGAATTAAGTCAAATCCGTTTTTATTTTTCCTGGTGAGAAGTGCTCTCTACCTACGCAGTGACAGAGAGTATTAGGTGTGACAGGCTTTGCGAAGGTTGCCATGGTACGAGTTCGTCTGTTTTTCACCTCCTGTTTTTCCATAAATAACAGCGTGCAAGAGAGCAGAGAGTCCACACGGGAAAGATGTGCGGGGCGGGAGCAATCCCCAGTGTCCTGCCCTGCAGGAGAGCCACCAGGGTTTACGTTAATGTATTTCCTACGAAAAATGCCTTCTTTCTCTCTCTCTTTCTGGTTTGGGTATCTTTCATATTAACTTTGATTTTTAATATCAGACAGATGCAAGCATCAGCACCAAACACTGGCAGTTTTAATTGGCTTAATGAGATGGCAGTGGTGTGTGTGTGTGTGTGTGTGTGTGTGTGTGTGTGCAGCTGAATTTCAGTAGAAGCTCACTCCTTGTAAATGCTGACAGCCTTAATGACCTCGGATTTAGCAGTCATCAGATTTTCACAACGGAACAGTGGCATTTCAAACACAGCTTTATTTTTCCTTTCCCGGACGGAAAACTCAGCCATCCCTTGTGTGTCCACTGAGAATTTTGAATGCGTGTGCATGGGTTTCTTAAGAAATTCTCTCCTTTGGAGTAGTCCCTCTGAAGTGACTTGAAAATATCCCCACCTCTGAACAGAGCAACCTTTAATGTTCAGTTTAGAAAAGGCCCAGTGAGTGACGGTTCTGTGTTCTGAAATGTTCTGGGGAATCGCAGCTGATTAGGGTGTGGTCCTTGTCCTCCAGGAGTTGTTATTCTGCCGGCTGATTTCCAGAAGTTTCGTTTGGGTTTAGAAGGTTTCTCTGCAGGCTGGAGTGATGGTACAGCGGGCAAATGCCTCAGGGTGCTTGTTGAAAGCTAGGGAGGTGGTCTGGGCGGTAGAAGGGAGTGGGCATGCCTGACTCCATTATCCCACAACGGGGTGGCAGAAGGGCCACTATTCTTTTTCTTTTCTTTCTTTCTTTTTTAATACATTTTATTGTTTTTTTTTTTTTTTTTACGGAAAGGGAGAGGGACAGAGAGCTAGAAACATCGATGAGAGAGAAACATTGATCAACTGTCTTTTGCACACCCACCATGGGGGATGTGTCCGTAACCAAGGTACATGCCCTTGACCGGAATCGAACCTGGAACCTTTCAGTCCGCAGGCTTATGCTCTATCCACTGAGCCAGTACTTACCAGGGACCCAGGCGGAGGTCAGAGTAGCAGGAGAAGCTGTGGCCACAGTTATTTTGTCTCTGGCTTAGAGGCTTCTGCTGCCTTTTAAGCCACAGCAGCTCTGAAGTTTCTGCTCCACTCTGTCATTTTTAGGAAGGCCCCCATTCCTACCCTGCCCCCCTTTTTAGGGATAACTGAGTCAGTCGTGTGCTGGACTTAAAGGGAAGTTCACTGGGAACAACACAGTGCCTCTGTGTCATATCCTGACACAACATTGACTTTGAATATTCAGGATGTTGGTCAACTGCCTGACCAATCACAGGCAGGTGATTAGAATAACTGCCTGACCAATCACAGGCAGGTGATTAGAATAACTGCCCAGCCAATCACAGGCAAGTGATTAGAATAACTATCTGGCCAATCACAGGCAAGTGATTAGAATAACTGCCCAGCCAATTACAGGCAAGTGATTAGAATAACTGCCCAGCCAATCACAGCCAGGTGATTAGAATAACTGTCTGGCCAATCACAGGCAAGTGATCAGAATAACTGCCTGGCCAATCACAAGCAAGTGATTCAAAATATAGCACACAAGATTATTGTTCCATAAACTTTAAAAATGGTTTTGAGTTTATTTTCATGTAACAGAAAAAAAATATTAGCCAGTACATCAAATCCACAGTAGAGGTGAAAGTTAATTTCCCCATGATAAATAATTTTAAAAATGTAAATGTGTTTAAATAAAAACATTAAGTATCAATTGTTTATTATGTAGTCAGGAGAGACTGGCTGCTGTAACAAGTAACTCCTGAACCTCAAAGACTTAATTCAATAATGCTTTTTGTGCAGGTCGCCAGCCAGTGTGAGATGGCATCATTGCTCTGCTCAGTGTGGTCATGGAAGACCTAGTCTCTTTCCAACCACTGAGCCTCAGGTCCTCTCCTAAAGCATCTGAATATGGTCCCGAGATGTAGTTGGAGGGCGAGCTTGGCCGGTTGCTAGGGAGTCATAGTGGGCCGGGTCTGGGGACCGAGGTTATCACTCCACTCCATTCCATGGGCCAGGTTTCCATCCTGTGGCCACACAGCTTGAAGGGAGGCTGGAAACAGTTTGCTCAACAGCTAATCTCTGCTCCACATCAGTTTAACAAAGCTAGGAAGGTTAAACATGACTGACTAGCTTATGCGAATGCTGATGGAAGAGGAAAAGAATGAACTCTGGGGGTTTGATTTTTATGTTTTAGTCATAACACTGATTTTTTTATGTCTCAACACTGCTATTTATTAGGTCAGAGGGAATTACCCAATTTCCCTTGGGCTCACGTAAGCTCACCCTCATCAGGGGCTTAGGGGGAATGCTAGGAGTTCCTGCAGGTTTAGTGTCATTCACGATACTTGCCATGAGGAGGTGCTCACCATCTGTGAATTCTTCTCTCCCCCCCACCCCTGTGTCACTTTCCTCTTCAGGTTTCTCTTTAAAAATTTGGAAAGAGACCTTTGTCATAGAGGCAATCTTGTCAGTAATTTAAGTGATAAAATACTCTCCCCACTCTCCCCAGAGAGAAGGGTGTCTTCTCTTTTCCTGTATTGTCATGCTTTCCATTTCATATCATATTTTAACTATGCCCACATAAGAATTTTAAATTATCAACTGTGTATATATTTCTTAAAGATATACAAACCAATTACATTTGATCACGCTAGATTAAACCAAAAAGAGTTAAATTAAGACATCATAATAAAACCATGTCTGCAGTGGCCCCAAATAATATTTTTGGTGGGTTAGAATACCTTGTTTTTAACCATGTCTAGTTGCTTGGCACTTTCTATGCAGGCTTTTCCTTTGATATTTAGTTAGAACAATGATAAGACATAAAGTCACATACAGGAGGCAATTGCTCTTTAATTTAGCCTTCAACCCGAGGCAAGAATTTTTGAAGCCATTTCAGGTTTGTAGGATGAAGTTTTACATTCATTTGCACACTTTCTTATTCACCACAGTCATTAAATTCCCTTAACCTATTGAGAAGTTCCTACTGTAACTTATAAAGATCTCATCCTAGAATAGATTCTAAAACCAATGAAACGTAGCAAATCTATACAGGATCCAAAAAATATTCTCCTCCCAATGAGCACAGGAAAATTCCATTGTATTGTGAATGGGGAAAGTCTATGACTAGTTGGGAGGGAAATTAACACAAGCACCAGCCACGAGTGCCTTACATTTTCCCCACTGAGACATCTGCTGGGGAATTTGAACTTCCCTAGGCCAAAAATCTCATAGGTAACAGTGATACCCCAAGATTTCTGAGTCAGTTTAAAACTTCTCGTGGACTGAGAAATTACAGAAATGTGTGTTAATGTTAATAAAAGGAGGGTGATGGAGGACATGGGTAATAATGTCAATAATTTAAAAAAAAGCCACTCATTTATTTGGAACTTGCTAGACCCTGAAGTGATGCTTCTCAAGTGGTGGAGGTAAGGTTTCAACTCTAGCTGGTTCACTCTAAAAGTTCTTACTGCTCTGTTATCCTGACTCTGGAAACATTCCTTTGGCATCATGAAATTGGGAATTACAAAGAAGAATTCACACTAGTGGTCTGCCCACTTCCTGTGAGACTAAAAAATCCAATTATTCTCTCTCATTTGGAAAACCAAGATTAAAACACTTGGCAAAATAATAGTTTTCCTATCTGTGTCGGCTATTATGCGGACTACAGGTTCATTTGGGGCACGAGAGAAACTGAATGGCTGAATGGTCTTTAAAAATAGATCATTTGGCTCAGATCTAGTTCCTCTGTCTTAATGAACCAGGTCAAATGTTAGTGAGGTTGAACGCCATTTGGAATTCATTTCATTTCATTCCATGAGTTACAGATTAATCTAACCTAACAATTACTGAGCACTACAGTGGGCAAAAGCACATTCCAGTGTTTCACAGGAGCTGCAAATATAAATAAGCTGTAGTCTTGGTCAGCGGGAAATTCTTGACAGCAGGTGACAGAAACTTAAAAAGGAGGAAAGGAGGAGGAGGATAAATAGATTGGCTTCTCTAACTGCAAATCAAGGATAATCCTTCTGACTGGTGAATGATGCCTGCAGGAGTTGGTAGCTACAAGCTACCAGCTACCAGTATCCTTGAGTTGGGTATTCTTGTGGGTAAGATTGTGTCCTGTAGCTCTGAATTCAGAGCTTTCCAGTTTAAGAACTCCAGTGTAAAAGGAAAATAAATTTTTTTTCTGAGTAGTTCTGTAGCAATCCCCTGTGTAATTCTCATTAACCTTGATTGAGTAATAAGCCTACCCCCGAATCAATCCCTAAAATGAAGGGATGCCACATTCTCCTGGACCTGAACTAAGTTCTCTTGTACCCACTCATGGCCAAGGAGTGCCATCTGCAGCTACACCAGAAGAGATGTAGAGAAGAGGTTGTTTCTTAAAGGGACATGAATTTAAGCAGAAAACTGGATGTCCACAATAGAGAGCACTTGCCTGAAGGAAATGCAGGGTGTGGACACAGAGAGAGGAGGATGGGATGTATTCCAGGTGGATAATCCAGAATGAATGTGATGGTTAATTTTAGGTTTCAACTTGCTGGCAAAACATTACTTCTGTGTGTATCTATGAGGGTGTTTCTGAAAAAGATTAGCATTTGAATCTCAGACCAAGTAAAGATTATCCTCACCAATGTGGGTGGTGGGCATTATCCAATCCATTGTGGATCGTGTAGAACAAAAAGGTGGAGTAAGAGAGAATTGAGATGGCACATCCATCTTTCTCTGCCCTCAGATATTGGTGCTCCTGTTCTTAGGTCTTTGGACTCAGATTGAATTATATTATTGGGTATCTTGGTTCTTCATTTTACAGATGGCAGATTATAGGCCTTCTTCGCCTCTATAATCATGTGAGTTAATTCCTTTAATATATCTCCTCCTATTGATTATGCTTTTCTGAAGAACCACAACTAATACAATGAATGATGACACAAGCATAGGAAATTTAGTTTTAAGACATAGATTGCATAAGGAGGTTTAGTGGGTGACAGGGTGGGGTCATATAGTGGAGGGTTTTGGATTTCAAAAAAAGAACTTGATCATATTTGGGACCAGACATATGAAATCAGATATTTCTCATTACTTTAGAGCCAACACATACAGTGCAGAGTATATAGCTGGATGGATCTCATTAGTTAATTGCTGAAGGAATATCAATGTTGTCATCAAATGTCTTAATGATAGTTCACATAGTTCACTCTGTTGGATGCTTCTGTACATTAGACACTGTGAAAAGTGCTTTGTAGATATCTCATGGGTCATCAAGAAACCATATGAGGGGAATGTTTTGTGTATTTTAGAGATGAGAAATGTGACATTATAAAGGTCAGGCGGTAGAACCAGGTCTTAAACTGAGGTCTGGGCATTCAATTCACGTACTTACATCACAGCAGTGTATCTCCATGTAATCTGTGCAACCCCTGAAAGAATGTCAGGAGCTTTGCATATATACACGGTGTGACTCAGGCCTCACTATAATGTATTTCCAGGAGGTAGATATTATCATTTCCATTTTACGGCTGATAAAATGAAATTACGAGAGAAGAAGTAACTCAACCAGAATCTCAGAGCCAGTAAATTGAGGCGATTGACTTATATCCAGCAACTCTGTGTCCAAAATCTACTCACATACCAATCAGTTTCCCAGCAGCTACCAGGCCATCAAGTGAGCATGATGGGGAAGATGATCTGTTGGATGTGTGTGTGTGTGTGTGTGTGTGTGTGCACCAACTCTAACATTCAGAGATTCTAATATACCAACAAAATACGAAACGTGCATGGACCTTGTCTCATTTCTTTCAACTATTGTATTACAAAATGTGAGCCATGCAGGCTGAAATGTCAAGGTCACCGGGATAAGATCATGACTTTAGCTGATGTGTTGCTGTTTAAACCTCATGAAAATGGGTCTCGGGTAGCTTTCTTTGTGTTGTTTTTCTCCTTCATGCAAATATCCACATATTCTCTGCATTAGAGATCCTTGTACATTTTACTGAACATCAAGTATGAATTGGCCTATTCAGGGAGAGCCACCAGAGGCACTTGGCAAAGTCACTGGCTTGTAAACTGCTTTGAGCTTATAAGTCAACATATCCAAATATGACATATTCACAGCATCTCATAGGATCAACTCCCTGAATAAATTAGGGATGGAGATACTGACCTATTTTTGTTTCATTTGACTGTGAAAGTCAAAAGAGAACCAAGATACCTTTTTGAACTTGGTGCATATACTCCTAGGATGGTTACAGTGAGGTGATAACATGACATTTACCATGATAAAAACAACTAGTACAAAAACACCTAACATCAATTAAAGGGTTGCTGTGTTCCAGGCACTGTAGCAACTAGTGTATATGAGAATCTGCCCTTTAGTGTGGAGACTTGATTTGATTTTAGGTCCTTTCTCTGGGAGAGAGGACTTTGGTGGGTCTTATAATTTTATTGACACAAGATGTGAAACTCATATCTACTGTTCTTGACAAGGACCCAACTGACTAAAGTTATTCAAATGAACATGCTGCTGATGGCAGTATTAAATCATCTGTTTAGTGATTTATATTGGACATATATTTTGCATCCCTGAAAACATTAAATTTTTTTTTTCACAATTTTGGCTTAAATTTTTCTCTGTCTAAACATTATTTATTTTTAGGACAATTTTTTTTTCATGTTTTCTTAGCTAAGCATTTGCTCCCAGGAGATCAGAGTAGAAGGCGGACCACACATGAGGGACATGTTGGCTTGATTTTTTCCTCACCTGCTGTTAGAGGAAAGGCTGAGAAAAATATGTGGGATCAGAATAGTCCTGGCAGGATCCTTGATACCTACAGACAGAGTTGACTAACCTTAAATTAACAAGTATTTTAGAAACAGACTGCTAGATCATTGTGATTATCAGACCTGGGACCACGTCACACCTTGTGGGTGGGGATGGAATTTCCAGGGATGGGAGAGGATATTGTCCCTGTCAGGAGTTGTGGGGGTGGGGAGGGGGAGTCTAGTCCCAAGACAGGATATGTTATAGAGCTTAAACAACGAGTAGAGAGGTAGCACTTAATACATTCTATTTATCCTTTCTCTCTGAGGCTGGTAGGTGAGAGGGCTTGGTGATTAGGTCAGACAGAGTTACATTTGTGGAGGTGGACATTTTTTCCAAGTAGAGTTGTGCCAGGAATTCTGTAAGAATTCAGGGGCAGATTTGGGTTTGAGTAGCCACTTATATTGAAAGACTAGTTGCTTCTAGGTAGCCATTAAAGAAATAGGGCAAATTAATGATTCAGTTGTCTCTCCAAGAAAGAAAATTTGACACATCAGTTGTTGAAAGAGGTCAGTCTCCACCAAGATGAAGAGCATAATAATAACAGGATATAAACAAACCTTTGTTGAACATTCATTGAAGTACTGTGTTTTATTCACCACGGTAAGCCCTAGCTTCAAGCAAAGTGACTTTTAATCTGTGAGATGCTCACACTTCGAGAGGCAGAGAAGAACTGGGACCAAAAATGTGAACCGAAGATTCACACCTCCCTTCTCACCAAGAGAGAGCTACCAATTATTGAAAGTGTAATTTCACAGACTGCCCAACATACTGTTGAACTCTTAGTTCTTCTCTTGTTTTCTTTGGATTTCTTTCTCTGGACAAGAATTTTACAGCTGAAATCATATAAGTGAAATGTGAGTGCTGGGTACTATTCTTGCATTATCTTATTTAATCTTTCTAAAAATCCTACAAGGTAGAGAGGTAGCAGCTATTATTTTACTCATGTTAATCCTAGATAAGCAGAATAGTGAGGGTGAGAGACTTGCCCAAAGTCATAGAGCACCAAGTAGGGTGTCTGACACTTAGGTCACAGGAAGAGAAAGGTAAAAATAACAGCACAAGCTCTGTGTCCCTTTGCCCATGTCCAAGGCCATGATTCATTGTCAGAGTTTCATGACTTCTTGATGGGACTATTAGGAAAACCCACCAGTGGTTTTACAGGCTAAATTCTCTAATCCGTTCCCTATCATTTTTTTCTTTCCTATCTTGTTTATCCTCTGCTATAGACTGATGTTTGTGTTTCTCCAAAATTCATATGTTTAAACTGATTCTACATATGATAGTGTTAGGAAGGAGGGCCACTGGGGCAGGAATTAAGTCAGAGGGCAGAATTCTCATGAATGGGATTAGTGCCTATGAAAGAGACCCCAAAGAGCCCCCTTGCTATTTCCACCATATGCCATGTGAGAACACAGTGAGAAGACAGCCTTCTGTGAACCAGGAAGTGGTTCCTCACCAGACACTGAATCTGCCAGGGCCTTGCTCTTGGACTTCCCATTGTCCAAGATCAAGTATGAGAAATAAATGTCTGATGTTCTAAGTCTATGATATTCCTGGTGTTTCCACCTCCTGCGGCCATTCAGATGGAGTATTCGAAGTAGATGAGACGTCATTGTACGCAGAGGCTCTGCTGAATAAAGAGTATGGGGAGAATGGTAATTACGAGGACATCGGAGTGGATCCATTGCATTGTGATCCTTGGTGAACAACAATGCCGGCCTCAGAGCTGCTGGCGAGATGCTGTGTGAGTCAGAGGGGACTGGCGGCCAATTTGCAGAGCAATGGCGTATGGCGTGGCTGGGGACCGGCCTCTGTAGAGAAGCAGGAGGCAGAGCGGCACAGGAGACCCAGTGCGCAGCCCCTGGCATGCTTCCTCTGAGAGGACCTCGATAGATAAAGAGGAGGGACCTCAAAACTGACCAGGGGACAACTGGGTGGAGGAGCCCGAGGATCTGGACCCCTGGGGTTCCCTCTAATGTCTCACAGGAAGGAGCAGGCACCTCCCTCTTGCCAGCGGCAACCAGCCTGTCTTTGCCTGGAGACCGTGTGAGGCTCTCCCCTGAGACAGGGCCGCACAGAGCCTAATTTTAAGGTAACCTTCATCATTGGTCGGTATGTTTAAGAAAAAACAGTATATGTGGGGTAATGTGCCATACATGGTTTCAAGGGACCACAGGGCCCTGCACTGTATCCCCAGCAGGTAAGGCTGCCGTGTAAAAATCAGTGTAAAAATATAAATGTGTACTTACAGTGGTACCTCGAGATACGAGTGCCCTAACATACGAGATTTTTGAGATATGAGCGATTTTTGCTTTGAAATACGAGCAACAGTTGAGATAGGAGTAATCATGCGGATTGGCCAGCTGCACATGACCCACCAGCTTACCGCGACTCGAGCGTCTCATAGTTTCCCACACCTCAAGGTTACAGAACGAATTAAACTCATATCTCGAGGTACCACTGTATTTATTTCCTGGCAGGGGCAAATGGAGGGAGGTTGTCTTCGCTCATGGGGAACCCGTGACTGGACCTGTGATGTCAGCTGGCCTGTCTCCAGCACTGCTTGCTTGCCACAGCCTCCAGGTGATCTATCGGCAACACTGTCATACGATGGTTTCCAAACCATAACACATAAGGGTTCTCTTTACAGGTTCCCTTCTAACCTCACCACGCTTTAACCATATTCAATCTCTGTTGTTGCTAAGATGTGCTTTTTAAACTAAAAAAGAAACCAGTCATCCATGTTTCTTAGTTAAGATCACAGGGAGACAAAAAGAAACTACAGGTATCAGTTAATTAGGATTCTTTCTTGTTATGGAATACTTTAACTCCATTAAAAAAAACACAACAAAAGGTAACAACAACAAAGAAAAAACACTAGCCTGCAGGAGTAGAGGAGATCTCCAAGAAAGATATATGTTTAAAGGGAGAAAATAAGTGAAAAGGAAAAAATACAGAAGTCTGTGAGGACTAAGATCCCTTTAGCATCAATAAAAAAATATTTGGCTATACAGCAACATTAAATGGACTGATGGATTAATTGGTTTAATACTTTTAAAGTGCTTCAGACTGGCTGGTCCATGGCAGATGCTCTGTAAGTTCTAGCTTATATTCTATCAGAGGCCCGTTGCATGAAGAGATTCGTGCAAGAGGCCTTCCTTCTCTTGGCTTCCAGCACTGGTTTTCCTCCGGCACCCAGGACTCAGGCTTTCGCTTTGGCCAGAGGCTACTGTTTTCCTCTTTGCTGCAGACTCTGGAGTCTGCCATCTTCACCTTCGCTGGGCACTCCGCTCAGGTAGATCCCTTCGCTGCCCGCCCTCTCTCCCCTAGCAGGCGACCTGCCCCACATGGCCACTATGCACCTGGAGCAGCCGGGCACCGCCATCTTTGGCCTTCTAATTTGCATACCTGCTCTGATTGGCTGTGGGCATAACGGAGGTACGGTCAATTTACACGTTGGTCTATTAGGTAAAATGCAACGTCATGCCTTATACTCATATTCTAGTTGGTTATTATTTATCAGCGGGGTTGTGGTAATGCTTGCAGAGAGGGGCATGGGTGTAGGTCATAGACAAGTTTTTACCTTCCCTCCTGTTCCTCTGTGTGTGTGTTGTTTTTCTAATCAGATTGACGTGTTATACTCTTCCCCTTTTTTTCTCTTTAAAGACTCAGTTCATTTGGGCAATGAGGTTATCAGCTACTTCTTGTTTTCTCCCCGAGACTTCTTTATTTTAGAATATAAAAATGAATATGGATAAGGACAAAATGAAAAAAAAAACCCACAATACCCAGAAATTAATTTAAAAGGAGGAAACCGTGTATTCTGAATGTGAAACAAGAAAAAAAAATGTGGGTTTGTGTCAGATGAATCAGGTTCTGCTCACGTGGGAACTTGAGTCGGTCCAGTTAGCTTTCCTCGACTTTGGGTTCCCTCTCTGAAAAACGACAGTCCTATGCAGAACTGCCGTGAGGATTAAGTGAGGTGGTCCTTCCCATACACCAGGAGGAACAGCTGTGAAACTGTACATATACTGTAGATATCAGTGTATGTGTGAGAGGTTGTTAGCTCCACCACTAGAACTGTGTGTGATAGTAACAGCATGCAATATTTGGAATGTAAGTTGGACATTCCCAACAAATACCTTTCCTGTTTCTTTGTTGGAAAGACAAATAAAGAGCAAAGAGAAGACATGTTAAGTCTAGGGACTCATTCTAAGCTCATGCGTTGCCTAAAATGCTGGTCCTGTGACGCTTTCTTCCCTAAGTGTGCTGGTGCCACTCAGCGTAATGGGCTCATTAGGCCCTGGTGTTGCCCCTCATCCTGCACCCGCATCTCCCCAGTTACGCTGGACAGAGACCCAGAGCTCTCTGTCCGGGGACCACGCAGCTTGCTAGTTTTTTTGCATTTCTCTCTAAGTCAAAGGAGAAGACACAAAAGGATGTTTTCCTGCGTTAATTGGCTGTGCGCTCTCCTGCTGAACTGATGATGGGCATGGAAGCCTCTCAAGGCCATGTTAATACTGCCCCCATGTGGTCAAATTTAGAAAGTTCCTCCCAAGTCCTTCCCATTGGAGAGGAAAAACCTAGTCTACAAAGTATGGCCCCAAAAGGGCTGAAAGACCTTGGTAGTGTGTTGGTTTCTTAGGAAAAACTACTGTGATTGTTCAGATGGAACAGTTCATCAAGTCTTGCATAGGGAGGGCGAGCGTCCTTGGTTTTGGAACGAGCTGCTAATTGCCCAGGTAGTGTTAAGTACAGTTTTAAAATTGGGAGTCTTTGGGGTTTCTGCTCTGAATAGCCAGGGTGAAAATCCCTCCCCTCGCTATATGATGGGGTTTGTGAAATAGAGTAAAACGGGCTTTAAATGTTTGAAATCCTGGATGTGATGTTGATGAGAATGTGTGGGAGCAAAGTGGAATTTGCCAGCAAAAGCACTGTCCCTGGAATGCTGTATCTTTTTAGGACATGCGCTGAACCAAGTTGTTTTTGTGTGTTTTTAAAAAAATATATTTTATTGATTTTTCAGAGAGAAAGGGAGAGGGATAGAAAGTTAGAAACACCGATTGGAGAGAGTGACATCGATCAGCCGCCTCCTGCACGCTCCCTATTGGAGATGTGCCCGCAACCAAGGTACATGCCCTTGACTGGAATCGAACCTGGGACCTTTCAGTCCGCAGGCCGACGCTCTATCCACTGAGCCAAACCGATTTCGGCCAAGTTTTTTATTTTTATTTTTTTTTATTAATGTGTTACATTGCCCCCCTCTGCCCCAGGCATACCCTAACCCCCCATTGTCTTGTGTCCATTAGTTATGTTATATGCATGCATACAAGTCCTTCGGTTGATCTCTTATCTCCCCCACCTCTCCCTAACCTTCCTGCTGTAATTTGACAGACTGTTTGATGCTTTACTGCCTCTGTATCTATCTTTTTGTTCATCAGTTTATCATGTTCTTTATTATCCACCAATGAGTGAGATCATGTGGTGTTTCTCCTTCGTTGACTGGCTTATTTCACTCAGCATAGGGCTCTCCAGTTCCATCCAGGTTGCTGAAAATGGTAAGAATACCTTCTTTTTAATGGCAGCATAGAATTCCATTGTGTGGATGTACCACAGTTTTCTGATCCCCTCATCTGCTGATGGGCACCTAGGCTGTTTCCAAATCGTAGCTATGGTGAATGGTGCTGCTCTGAACATAGGGGTGCATAAATCCTTTCTGATTGGTGTTTGTGATTTCTTAGGATGTATTTCTAAGAGTGGGATTGCTGATTCAAATGGGAGCCAAGTTTTTAAATTTCCCGAGTCCCTGCTTCCGTGTTCTAAAGAGTTCTGCGAACACTTGCCTTACACTGACTGGGATGTTACAGTATATGGTTCTTTAGTTGAGAATTGCTTTATGGAATGTAAAGTGCAATATTCATCTAATCTTGCATAATTATGAAATACAGTGGTACTCGAGATACGAGTGCCCTAATATATGAGATCTTTGAGATATGAGCCACCGAGCGAGCGATTTTTGCTTTGAAACACGAGCAACATTTGAGATAAAAGTAATCGCGTGGATCGGCTGGCTGCACACGACCCACCAATTTACCATGACTCGAACGCCTCATAGTTTCCCACGCCTCAAGGTTACAGAACGAATTAAACTCGTATCTCGAGGCACCACTGCATTTGAAAATGAGCTTCTGAGCTCCTACGGTGAAGGGTCCCCCCAGTTCTAGCTTGCTCACTGACTTTCTAGGTAAAACTGGACAAGGCAGGGGTCCAGGTTGGAGGCAATCCGTTGTCTCATCGCTCACATGTGGAAAATAGCTTTTACTTGGCTCATCGCTTTGAGAATATAACTGCCACCCGCCTTTGGGGGAGAAATCATAAAGACTATGTGTTGAGTGTGTTGCCGGGATATGCTTTTCCTTTCCTGCCAATTACAAGTTCTTTTTTTTTCCTCCTGTTAACCCTTAATGGGGTCACCCACAGGTCACAGATTGACTTCAAAGTACATACAGAATCCCTATGAAGTCACGCCTCATTTGCTCTAAGTTCTGGAGGCAGGAGCTAGGAAACCCTTAGCCCCGAGGCCGGGAGAGCTGAGTGCCTTCAGCTGGGGAACACAGCGCGGCTTCCCGTGGCAGGGGGCGCGGCGCACACGTGCATGCCTGCACGTCCCTGGCTTTCCGGTGCCCGTCCACATGCATTTGCTAAGTAACTCGGATGAGGAGAGTGAATAGTTTACAAAGAAAACTTTCCACCCTCCCTCCAGCATTAGCAATAAGAGCACGCTCTCTTTTCTTTCCCCCGTTTCTCCGTTAAAAGCAGGTTTTGCACAGAAGAGGCGGCTCTGTTCCAACTGGCATTAATGTAGAATGGAACCTCCTCTGAGTCTAGAATGACAACAGCCACCCACCTGTACACACCTCTCCGGCAGCTCTTCCCGGAACAGAGGATCGGCACTGTGGATGCGGGGTGTCTGTGCTGCTGGGGCCCCGAGAGTAGCTTCACGTTAAGGGGAGGGAGATAACATTTACACATGCACATTATTTCTGCAAGAGTACACTGAGACCTTAAAAGGGTTTAGTTTTTGGGAGTGAGAATGTGAGTGGATCGTTGCGGGAGGATTAGGGCACACCCTGCTTTTTAAGTTTAAGGCGATTTTTCTAATGATGAACATGTGACTATATATCACTTATCCTATACAGTGGTACCTCGAGATATGAGTTTAATTCTTTCCATAACCTTGAGCCATGGGAAACTATGAGACACTCGAGTCGAGGTAAACTGGTGGGTCGTGTACAGCCGGCCGATCCACGCGATGACTCCTATCTCAACTGTTGCTCGTATTTCAAAGCAAAAATCGCTCGCACGATGGCTCGTATCTCAAAAATCTCGTATGTTAGGGCACTCGTATCTCGAGGTATCACTGTATAATAAAAGGCTAATATGCAAATAGACTGAATGGCGGGACAACTGTAACAACCAAACAACAGGTTTCTCTGACGTGCGCTGACCACCAGGGAGCGTGCATGGAGCATGGCGGGTGTCGGCTGTGACAGGATGGTGGAGCAGGTGAAGGGGGGTGCCGGACCAAGGCGGGGCACCGGTTGCTGTCATCAGGGTGAGCCTCTGGTGGTTACTGAATGTTCTTTGCTCCTGCATGCCCTGGTCCTACCCCATGCTTGCACCTGCAGCTGGCACTGGAGCCACCTCTGCCACCCACTGCTAGTGCCCCGTGCCAGTCCCTATCACTCAGTGCCATCAGCTGGTGTGAGCGGTGGCTGCTGGCCCTGATCACCCCTGAGGGCTTCTCCACCTCCCCCTGCTCCTGAGGAGCGATCAGGGCAGCAGCCACTGCTTGCACCCACTGATGGCGCTGGCCCCAATTGCTCCACGCTGTCAGAGGGTGTGAGCGGGTCCAGCACGTCAGCGTGTGGGAACGTCTGTGGGAGTGATGGCAGACAAGGGACCGGGGGCCATGGTGGGAGGGGTTGGAAGGGGGCATGGAGGTGTGTTGAGATCCACCGCTGTGCCTTCCAGCCTCCTGGTTCACAGTTTCTTTCAAGGTGCACAAATTCGTGCACTGGTCCCCTAGTATTTTGTATAAAGGATATCATGTACATATTAAACAGAATGGTGGAGTTCTATATGTATAAAGAGCAGAGGCATTTCAAGGTACTATCAATGAAGAAATGAAGTTGCAGAATAATACATATAGAGATATTTTATGCAATATATAGGCATGTATATATTTAGAAAACTATGAGTTTATAAAACCCTACAGTTAAAATTATTATCTACAGAACACATAGATAGCATTAACATTTTTTTCTTCCATATTCCCACTTTTTTATTAGGTTTTTATATCAAACATGCATTCATAGATAACTTACATAATTGGATATTGTTGTACAGATTGGTCAGATGGGATCGTTGTTTCCTGGCTGATGAAATATTTCTATTTGGGCTTTTTTGGACAGTTTCTGCCCAGGCCTCCTTCACTCTAGGCTGGGCCTACTCACCCAGGGCTGGACAGGGGTCCTGTATTGTCCAACCATAACATTCTGAAATAAATGTTTATTAAATGGATGGATAAATGGGAGGAAGATGGGAAGGGTAAATATTCAGAAGAGAGATGGTCCAATTAGAGCTTAATAGAGAACTTAGGTATATGAGTTTTTATTCATCTCTAAGGAAGAAAGTATTCCAGTCTCATAGAGGCAGATCTCTGTAGATGACAAGGATCTTTCACTGGGTTTGCCCTGCTGTTCTTATAATCTCTTTTCTATACACCAGAAAGACATGCACAAGTAAAAATTAAAACCCCATGTGTAATAATAAACATTTTAACGTGTGGGAACAAATCAAAGGATTGTTAGGAACTATGTAAAGGAAAAACTACAATAATTTACTAAAGGGCATGAAAAAGTACTGAAATAAATAAGAGACACTCAATGTTACTAGGTGGGAAAACACAATAATGAATTTATGCTAATTATCCATAACTTTATCTGATGCAATTATAGTGAAAATTCCAATTGAGGTGCTTCCTTCCCTTTTCTTCCCTTTCCTTCCCTCCCGTCTGTTACTCTGGCATCTTATTTTTTAGATTCCTGAGTACTTTGCTCTTCCCAGGTTCAGAAATTTTGCATCTTTTGTTCTTTATGCAGAATTTCTCTTTTATGAGATCTTTAAGAGACTGCCTCTTCCTGTCAACACAAATCTCAGTCCACATATCAGTATCTCTAAGAAATCTCTGAACCACACAACTTAAGTAACTTATAAGTCACTCTCTGTTCCATTACCTGCTGTCTTCCTCATCACACAGGCGATAATCTAAAAATCTCTGTGTGCCGAAACTGGTTTGGCTCAGTGGATAGAGCCTTGGCCTGCGGACTGAAAGGTCCCAGGTTCGATTCTGGTCAAAGGCATGTACCTTGGTTGCAGGCACATCCCCAGTGGGGGGCGTGCAGGAGGCAGCTGATCGATGTTTCTAGCTCTCTATCTCTCTCCTTTCTTCTCTGTAAAAAAAAATCAATAAAATATATTAAAAAAAAATAAAAATCTCTGTGTATGTATTTTCATGGACATTATTTTTTCTCCACTAGAAAGTAAACTCATGAGAGCAGGGTTATTCTCTGACTTAATTCCACTCTAATTATCCCTCCTCCCCCCAAAAAATAATGCCAGGCACAAGGAAGGACAAGTTGCTTAACTTTGAGCCTCAACTTCCTCGTCTGTAAAATGGGGATAAGGAGAAGACCAAAATTATAGGTTTCTTGTCACTAATAAATGAGTTATAGATAATGATACATTAACACATTGTCTGGCCTACAGTAAACTCTCGATAAATGTGAGTTGTTATTTTTTACTAATTCTACAATATATTTTCATATCTGAAGTCCTCACATAGAGGCTCCTTTACTTATGAGCATGTGGTTTCTGAAAGGCTTTTCATAAGTTATTTGCTTGTAAGTCTGAAGTGACACACTCAAAGGGGTAGTGTGACATTAGCTTGGTGTGACATTTGCTTTCACAAGAGAACTGGTGCAGGTTGATGGCATTAGTTTTGCTGATGTCATTTGCAAAAATAGTATTATTAATTTTCTTACCAACTATTGTTTAATTTTTTTCTTCTTTTTGCTACCAAAATTTCAGGGCTTGTCTTTTAAGCACTTTTGCTGCATTTTAC
The DNA here is from genome assembly GCA_004026805.1 of Lasiurus borealis. NCBI lineage: Eukaryota > Metazoa > Chordata > Mammalia > Chiroptera > Vespertilionidae > Lasiurus > Lasiurus borealis. Next base: position 32,599 of record PVJN01001529.1, read on the forward strand.
AGCAGACTTCAGCATAACCATCTGACCGAAGATGGGCTCTGTGGTGGTTGGCATAGTTGAAGGCTTTGCTCCAGCAAATAACTGTTCCTGTCTTTTTTTTCTTAATATATTTTATTGATTTTTTACAGAGAGGAAGGGAGAAAGATAGAGAGTTAGAAACATCAATGAGAGAGAGACATGGATCAGCTGCCTCCTGCATGCCCCCAACTGGGGATGTGCCCGCAACCAAGGTACATGCCGTTGACCAGAATCAAACCTGGGACCCTTCAGTCCACAGGCTGACGCTCTATCCACTGAGCCAAACTGGTCTCTGCTGTTCCTGTCTTTTTATTTACTGCTACTCACCTTGTACCAGGCAGTGTGATGGTCTCAGGGAATGAGCAGGGCACACTGGTTCCCGTCCCTGATAATTGACATGTGTGTGTGCTTACGGAAGGGCACCTCTTAGAAATGTTAGGCAGAAGCCTGTGCATTTCCAGATGGGATCTGGCTGTTTAAAGATTCCGCATCTCCCGACTCGGATGGTTTGCTCGTTAGTAGAACACCGCCCTGGCTCTCAGCATTAGCTATGGAGGAGCCATATGCTAAGTGGTTTGACATTTCAGTCTGATTTAAACCGATTGACGTTGACAGCTTCATGCCAAAGCGTGTTAATTCTTAATCAAAAACAATATCCCCTTGGACCGATGAATGCGTTTAGCATTAATTGGCAGTGGCTGCCTGAAAGCTTTCTACGGAGAGCTATGGACAGAAAGCAAGGCTCATTTTAGGGGAAAATGTGTGTTTTGGAAGCAGGCCCATAAAAGACAGTTTACTATCCCTTTGTATAATCGACGGTGTACTCACTGACCATTTGTGCCTTCATTCCAGGAGGATTCAAGAGCACTCACACGCATGCCGGGGGCTTTGGGGATGCAAGGACACCGTGGCCTTCACGGAATTCATGGTCCGATGGTGGAATCACATAAGGAAACACGCCATTAGATCTGTTCCTTTATGGTCCGCAAGCTGACATGGCGCCACCTCCATTGGGACAGTTGAACTAATTCTGCGGGAGATGGCTAGATGTTTGGCACAGGAACCGGAAATGGATGTCTCTGTATAGAGGGTCTCCCCCTACCCCTCCAATCTTATCTGCAGGGATACATTCCAAAGCCCCCAGTGGGTGCCTGAGACCACGGATAGTATAAACACTCGATGCTTTCCTTTTTCCTGTGCCACACACACGTCTAATACAGCCTAATTTATACGTTTAGGCAGTTCCACAGATGGGAGATTTATTCTCACTATAGATCTTTTTTTTTTATAATATATTTTATTGATTTTTTACAGAGAGGAAGGGAGAGAGATAGAAAGTCAGAAGCATCGATGAGAGAGAGACATCGATGAACCGCCTCCTGCACGCCCCACAGTGGAGATGTGCCCGCAAGCAGGTACATGCCCCCGACCGGAATCGAACCTGGGACCTTTCAGTCCGCAAGCCGATGCTCTATCCACTGAGCCAAACCGGTTTCGGCTCACTATAGATCTTAGCAACCTCAGCGTAACGATTATTTTTCTTGTCAAGAACTTTTACCTTTTCACTTACACCCTCAGCATACAATCATTTTTTCTTAAGTCAATAACTTTTTTACCTTTTCACTTACAAAAGCAGTTTACATTCTTTCCGGCATCTCCGAATTGCTGATATCACTACTCTTGTGCTATTTAGTAAAATAATGGTCACTTGAGCAGAAGGACTGTGATGCTACTGCAGGCGATCTGTAACTGATGGCTCCTCAGTGACCAGCGTGCGGGTAGCTTACACAGTGCAGATCCTCAGGACAAAGGGAGGATGTGCATCCTGGGAGGTGGTGGTGGGGGGAGAAGGGGCGGGGCATGGAGCAGGGCAGCGTGAGATTTCATCACGCTACTCAGAAGGTCACACAATTTAAAATGTGTGAATTGTTTACTTCTGGGAATTTTCATTTCATATTTTTGTGCTGCAATTGACCATGGGTAACTGAAATTACGTATGGGTGAAATCATTGTTTGTTCTATAATTCAAATGGTCTGTCAGGACTCTCCCTATCAAGATATGTCCAAAGGCCCCCTCCCCTTGTCACAGGACTAAAAAAAATGTAGATTTCCTGGGAGAACGCGGCGACCAACACGCATAGGAGAGGCACGGTGAAACCAGGGCGAAACATTGCTGGGTGCCATGGTTCTCGCAGTTTCTCACGCCATGAACCTGGGTGCTATCCTTGACTTCTCTCTGTCACTCACTAATCCACTCAGTCACCAAGATCTGCTGGTCTTCTCTCTCCTGCACATCTTCCTGGGATAGACTTATCTTTCAGGCCTATGTACTTTTAATTAGTCTGCGTTGCAGCTTTGCCATCAGCGGCATTAGAGTTCTCTCTGGTGATTCTAGGCTGAGAACCACCAGTTTGAAAAGAAATCAGAGTCTTCCAGAGTGAGGCTCAGGCCTGGATAGTTTACTGAGGCTTCCAGATGACACCGATGTGCCCCGCCCCTTTTGGGAACCACTACTGCATTCACATAGCAGCACATCTGTGACATCAGTGTACACACACACCGCCAGGGAACCTGGGGAAATGTGGATCATGACTCAGTATGTCTAGGATGGCACCCGAGATTCTGCATTTCTGCAGACGTCCCGGGTGATGCCCAGGTTGCTGGTCTGAGGGCCACACTGTGAGCCACAAGTAGAGTCGAATCCTGCGGGTGCCTCATAAATGGCCCATGTGCATCCCCAACCACTGGCCCCCTGATTCACATGGGAGGCTGCTGCCAGGATGATAGTCCTACGATGACACCGCTGCTCCCCTTAAACATCATCTTCCGGTTACTAATTCTGAAGTTCCAAACTTCCTATGAAGGTTTATAAGTCCCTCTAAGCTCCTGCCCCAACTAACTCGCCGGTTGTACCTCCAGTCACCCCCTCCGCTGAACCTTGCACCCATGCCTCGGTGCCTGAGTTTTAAGACAGCACCTTGCTCCCTCTGGCCTCTGGACTTGTGCATGCTATCCCCTCAGGTGGAGCATCCTTTATCATATCCTGACACATGTGTGTTTACTTTGGCTTACATATCACCACCTTTAACTTCTCTGCCCTGATCAGGGCCAGGGATCAAGCCTGCAACCGAGCTAAGTGCTCTTGATTGATTGAACCTTGGACCCTTCAGTCCACGGGCTGGTATTTTAACCAACGAGCCAAAACGAGGAGAGCCAATTGGTGCTTCTTCATCCCTTTACCTTTTTCAGGAAAATCCCACCCACCTCTGGGCTCGGGAAGCCATCAGTCTGTTCTCTGCAATTCTGAGTCTGTACATTTTAAATGTGCGCACTTTTATTAGCCGGTTATACCTCAATAAAACTGGAGAAAAGCCCCACATATATAGGAGACATGCCAAGTTCTATAAAACCATCAATTGCAGTTCATTTGTTTCATATTTTATTATATTTTGCAATAAAAGAATATTTGAAAAAAAATTAAAAATTAACCTCTATAGGTTCTTTTATAGAGCTTGGCCTTAAGAATTGGTTAAGCTTTATTGTTGTATTTTTTTTGTCATCATCATAAAATTTTGAAATATGATTCATAAAACTCATTCAGAGTCTATTATAAGTGTCTCTCTATGAACATATACATATGCAAATGAAATGTATCTGAGTTGGGTATGTTCCCAAATGGATGGATGCCCAAAGTTGGAAAATACAGTTTGTCAGCTTCTTCCCCCCAAAAGCACTTTTTCCAAACTCTTCCGGCCTCTGAACTTTGTAGATTCTGATTCCTTAGCTAGAAAGTCTGGGAGTGAAATATGTCACACTAACCTGGAGGCTTTCAACCAATGGTCTAGGTAGGTAGTTTCTTAAATAGTCTTCAGAGAACTAATTTCCTTCCTTCCTTTCTTCCTTCCTTCCTTCCTTTCTTCCTTCCTTCCTTCCTTCCTTCCTTCCTTCCTTCCTTCCTTCCTTCCTTCCTCTTCCTCCTCCCTCCCTCTCTCCTTTTCCTCCTTCATTTCTCCTCTTCTTTCTCTTTCCTTCCAACTGTTAGGGTATTTATGAATCTTTAATGAGATAATTTATGTCAAGTACTGCCTGACATCTATTTAGCAAGCAATCAAAAATAGCTGTTATCATAATGCTTATCTTAACCATGGTCCCATTTCTAACCCTCCTCCAGGATTTCCTTAGATAAACTGCTCACAGAAACAACTGTTATAAAGTAAACTTTGGAAAGATCTGAAGTAAGAGCTTGATTATGCAAGTTCAAAAGCAGCATTGAAGCTGAGATGATGTTTGCTTCATTCAGAGCATAATGCAAGATTAAATTTGACTCCAAAGTTCTGTGATCTATGACTTTGAGAACAGAGATCCTTTTAAGGAAAAGAGAAATACATCTTTTGGCTTTGATACAATCAGGAGTTACCAAGAGAGTTGTCATTTGTGCCTTTTTCACCCTTAGGCACCCTGTTCTGAATATTCAGTTGCTACAGTAGCACCTACTTTAGTGGTATAGTTATGCAGTTGTATGGCTTTGTAAAAAATGGCAGCAGAGTGGCTCTGGGTAAAATATCCCTTTTAAATTTCAATTTGCGACTCATTTTGGGTCTGGAATAATATTTGAGGTGTGAGCAGTCAAGAAATCCGTATGTGAATAGTAGAAAAGATTTGTTGATATAAAAACAGAATATTTTCTTCTTTTAAAAATCTGGTTATAACAGCTGTTTATAGTGACAAGAGTAGAAAAACTTGGAGAATTTGTTGCCCCAGAATATTTTTTCCCCCCAGAATTTTAGGGAAAATAAATCAAAGAAGTGATTTATGGAATCATAGGTATGGCTGAATGTCAGTATTTCTTAGAACTAGATCAAACTCTGAGAACATTGTCAAATATCCCAGGAGGAAAGCTGTGTTCTATAGTTTATTCAGGGAATAAGTCTCTTATTCCTGGAGCCATTTGCACAAGACAAAGGAAAGTAGGAAAAGCGTATGGGCATGGTGTGACTAATGACCAGGGATTTCCTTTTCTTTGGAAGATGGCAAGTAGACAGGACGAGGGGAGTCGCTGATGCATAGGATACTTGTCACAAGATGTGAGGGCCCGTCTCGTCTGTCTCACACAGATCCCCGCAGGTCTTGGCTAATCCTTAAGGATTCCATGACCAGCAAGATATATAGGGCTAACATTGGCATGATAAAACAAAGAACTATTACTAGGACAATCGCACCAACTGGTGGCACCACCATCCTCTCCAATGCCTGTGAAAACTGTGGTGGGGTTAGAAAGGTACTTGGACAGTTTGGACCCTCACATTCTATCTTTCTCAAGGTCATAGGTCACAGACCTTTGGAGGCACTGAAGTTCTGAGCTACCGTTTGAATTTGTATATTGCACTTCCCAGTTTGTTTCCCATCAGAGATATTCAGAAATGTAGTCCTATGTTGCTTAACAAGGGAATGTGTTCTGAGAAGTAGATCATTAGGTGATTTTGTCATAGAGTGAACTTACACAAAGCTAGGTAGCATAGCCTACTCCACACCTAGTAGAGGAGGCTGATTCTTAAGGATTACATCACCAGCAGGACATGCAGGTAATGTACATCCTAGTCTTTATTGTACATCCTATAGCTTCTAGGCTACAAGCCTATACAGCATATTACTGTACCGAGTACTGTAGGTAATTGTAACACAATAGTATTTGTGTATCTAAACATGGAAAAGGTACAGTAAAATATGGCGTAAAATAAAAGGTCATAAATGGTACATCGGTGTAGAGCAGTGGTTCTCAACCTTCCTAATGTCGCGACCCTTTAATACAGCTCCTCATGGGGTGGTGACCCCAACCATAAAATTATTTCTGTTACTACTTTATAATTGTAATTTTGCTACTGTTATGAATTGTAATGTAAATATCTGATAGGCAGGGTGTATTTTCGTTGTTACAAATGGAACATCATTAAAGCATAGTGATTAATCACAAAAACAATATGTAATTATATATTGTGAAATATTTATTCCTAATTACAAATAAATGAAATTTTGTCTTGAATCGTGGTGTAGCATGGGTAACAGTCTTCATAGGACAACAGTAAACTACATGACTACACTTTGCTACACTGAGGAGTGGTGTGTTGGTTCCTAAGACCATGGGAAATAGGTGTTTTCTGCTGGTCTTAGGCGACCCCTGTGAAAGGGTCGTTCGACCCCCAAAGGGATCGTGACCCACAGGTTGAGAACCGCTGGTGTAGAGCAAGCATGTCAAACTTGCAGCCCATGGGCTGCATGCCTCATGTACTTGGCCCGTGTTAGCCTCTGAGTTTGACATGGTGTAGAGCACTTACTTTGAATGAAGCTCGCAGGAGGGGTGAGTCAGAGCAGGCCTAGGACATACTGTACACTAGCGTGCAGTTTGTAAACACTGTTCTGCAAGTCCTTCTCCTGTTTCCTTTCGATAGGGTCAGAAATAGAATACAAGCTGTAAGTGTTGCTCCACAAACATGGATGTGGGCTGGGTTGATTACAAATATGGAGAAGAAACTGGCTGGGTAAAACATAGATCACCCTGCCTTAACCAGTTTGGCTCAGTGGATAGAGCGTTGGCCTGCAGACTCAAAGGTCCCAGGTTTGATTCTGGTCAAGGGCATGTATCTTGGTTGCAGGCGCATCCCCAGTGGGGAGTGTGCAGGAGGTGGCTGATCGATGTTTCTCTCTCATCGATGTTTCTAACTCTCTTTCCCTCTCTCTTCCTCTCTGTAAAAAATCAAGAAAATATATTTAAAAACAAAACAAAACCAAAAAACACAGATCACCCTAATAGTGATCGTCAAGAGGAGGTCCAGGTTTGCCTGAGGACCCGTAGGAATAATAAATCAAAATGAAGAGATAAAGGGAAAAGGAGGGCTCTCATGGAAATCTGGTTTTGGCTAGTGTAAATTGAAGCAGTGGTCACATTAAGGAACTTTGTGGAGCTAAAACTGGTGTGGCTCAGTGGATAGAGTGTCGGCCTATGAACTGTAAGGTCCCAGATTTGATTCCTGTCAAGGCCATGTATCTTGGTTTTGGGCACATCCCCAGTAGGGGATGTGCAGGAGGCAACTGATCAATGTTTCTAACTATCTCTCTCCCTTCCTCTCTGTAAAAAGTCAATAATATATATATATTTTTTTAAAAAAAGAAACTTTGTGGAATTCTTTTTTTTTTTTTTTTTTAAATAAGAGGGTGCTTCACATGGAAAGAGTGTAAAGCTGAGGACTATATTTGACTTTGGAGGTTGGCGTTGGTTTTCTTGGCCCTGTCTGGCCCAAAGGGCTCTGGCATCGAGCTGAGGAGGAAGTAACTTGTCTGTCTTTCCATCATTACACCCTGAGAGCATTCCCGAGTACAGGGGCAGGCTGGCCCCACGTGACTTAGACAGCTGTCACCGATGTGGCCCTCAGTGCTCAGCAAGGTGGCCCCTGGGGCCCTGTATCCTTGCTCAGGACCCGGGGTCCTCAGAGAGAACTGACAGCCATGTGCCAAGGACCCTGAGTGGGATAAGGGGGGGGTGGTGTTCTGGCGCCCTCGGAATGTGGGGGGCTGGGGCCAGCTCCTCTGTGCGGAAACAGGCCAGCAGCTGGCCAACTGGGACACAGCCTGTGCGCTCAAAGCTGAGGTGTGTGAGAGGGGATCCAGCTCCAAGCCCCCCAGATACTGTTCCCGTCATAGAAAAAAATCTTCCTGAACCTCATATGCCTCCATTTCTACAGGAAAGCCAGTTTTATGATAATCTTACGGGACCACTGTCATAGATGCTGTCCAGTGCTACCAAAGCATCATTATGTGGTGCATGACTGTACATATGCAAACACACACACACACACACACACACACACACACACACACACACAGAGAGAGAGAGAGACAGAGAGAGAGAGAGAGAGAGAGAGAGAGAGCGAGCGAGCACATTGTATAGGAGTATAGTTTAGATACAGATATTAATTTACCAATCAGGTACATATACTACTCTCATTGCTAATACACCTGGCTATCTTATTCATAGAGAGCAAGGGTCATTGTTAATGACCAAGGATATCAGAGCCATCTTAATAATGCGAGATTTGGATATCTGACTTCTATTAGATTTTGAGCTGTTTATTTTACTAAGAACTTGTAATTAGAATAGGAGGAATAATAGGTTATTTTTGTTGTTTATTTGTGTTTATATTTTGGGCTTGGCTTTTTAGTAATGTCTTCAGTCAGTGACGTCACTGAGGATATTTTTCTCAAGTTACTGCTCCACTTTATGAGCGAGAGTTGCAGACATCACTGTTCTCTGAGAGCTGGCTTCCTCTGATTCCAGATGTCACAGGCTGGAGGAGGTGTCTGCTCCTTTGTGGTTAGAGGTGTCCCTGTGGCTATTTATGGCCCATGTGACTGGGCCAAAGTGATGTGTGTTACTTCTGCAACAGAGAACTGAAATGTTGGTAGAGGCCTGGTGCACAAAACCAGGTGTGAAACCTTCTGTTTTTGCTGATCACTTTTGTGACCAGGGCCTTTTCAAATTTCAAAGTACTATAAAAAGCAGTGACAACAATTTTATTTCCATTTCTGAAAAGCCAATTTGACTGGGTGGGATAATTCAGTCTTCAGAAAGCAAATCTAAACACAGTTATAAAATAATGGGATGATTTGCTTTCCTGTGGTAAACAGTAGAGGGCAGCAAGTTCTGGTTCCTGCTTACCCTGGGCCCAGTTCCCACAGATGAATGGTAACTCTGATGGGAGTCGAAGAGCTTAAATTTATTTATTTATTGGCTTCTTTATTCTCTGTGACAAACCAAGTAAAAAAAAATGCGAAGCTCTAATGCTACTCTGTAGTATGATAAGCGAGCCATAGTGTGCTGGAGTTAGAAATGTCACGGAGCCTTTGTCTTTTAACAAATTCATAAGCCACCGTGTTAAAAAAAGATATACATTCGTCCAGGGAATAGTCACAAATCCCTATGAGAACACAGCAGTGGCTTGTCACAACTGTGGAAGTGGCAGTTTGTCTTGAGAAACGTATTGTAGAAGAAATGGCTCGTCGCAGTGATTTGAAAGTCACCTGTGAGTTTCTGTTCCAGTGGGTTGACCTTTAGCTTAAGACAATTTCTTGTAGGGAATTGGTTTTCACGGGTCCTAAGGAGGTCCCCAAAGTCGTCTCTGATAGTGTGGCTTTTGAGATAAGAAAAGTGGTATACATCTGGAAGGCGGTCAGTGTCTAAAAAGGGCTTAAAAAAATGAACTATGTTGAAAGGCAGTTTTTTAATGGTGTAATGATTAAAGACAGACATTTGTGGGAGCCCCTTTCCACGCCCCACGTAGTTCAGGGCTCCCGGTTCAGGGTTTGGGTTCTGAAGGAGGCCGCACGCGAACGAAATGAGAGACTAGAAAACATTAATTTGGTGATATTGGGGGGCCAGGCGGGAGCCTTCCTCTAGTGGAAAGGACAACCACTTGCTCTGGCCTTTTTCTCCCTTTTATTAAGGCTTTGGGACACACCCCTAGCCTTTAGGCAGGAAATAACAAAACAGAAATTAACATGAAACAAACAGGTAGAGGCTGCTTCAGCCAACAATGTTTTCAACTAAACAGTGAATGATTAGCTGTGACCTTTCAGTGTGGTTAAGGTTGACCAGCCTTCTGGCCTCCTGTTTACATCCATTTAGTGAGAACAATGTTTGGTTTCCGGCAGACATTGAAGTGACTCATTAGAATTACTCACCTGTCCTTTATTCACAATGCAATTTACTGAGAGTTTATTTCATCTCGTACATGTAGGTGCTGGATTGCAAAGGCAGAAAAAACCAGTTCTGTCCTGGAAGGTGCAGAAACGGGTGGAGCAGACAGAAAATGCCTCAGTTACGGAAGACTAGAGAGCAAAGTATAGCAACGAGGCTCTTGGTTTTGGGGAAGAGGGGAGAGATAAAGGGAAACCTTGGAACATGAAAATACCTGCGTATTCCAAGATTTACAGCTCCCTTTGTGCTAACTAGATCGGGCTGGGTCAAACTCACTGGCAACCCAGAATCTTAAAACATGCCCTCATTAATCTAACTCCCTATTCCCTTCCTCCGGTCTATCATTATATTATCACTACTTGTTATGGATGGTTTTTTTCTTTCTGATGAAAGTGTGAACAGAGAGGGGTCATGGGTCACCATCTTTGCATCGCACCATGCTTTCAATGCCTGGCAAATGAGAGACATCTAAATGCCATGGGAAGGCTAAAGAATGCTTGTCACCTGGCTGAACAGCAGTCCAGAGGCCCGATTTCTAGACTGACTGCCCCTTCCTAGCTGTGTGGCTTCTGACAAGGCACCTTGGTCTTCTCTTGTGTGTCGCTAACATCTTGGACCAGATACTCTATAGATCCTTGTGCTGAGTTGGGATAGGCCTGCTCTTCTTCCTAATGAAGCTGGAGAGCTTCCGTGAGGTTCAGAAATGAGTGTTGATTTTATGAACTTTCAGCTTAGTGCTATTAACACCGGAGTGTGTTCTTTGAGGTCAGAAAGTCTTAATTCCCAATTCTGGCTCTGCCTAAGCTTCATCAAACTTGGCTTTTTACTTTGTAACATGAAAAGTAGGTATTATCATTATACAGAGTTATTTTGAAGATGAAGTAAAGTAATTTTTTTAAAAAAAGTGTCTAATATATTGCTCATATTGCTCAGACTTAGGGGTTAGAAAATGTTTGCTCTCTTCTCTAGTTTACAGGAAGGTATTACTCAGTAGATGTTTCTTTTGCCTTCAATATTAGCCCAAAGCAAAAGGAGATGGTAAGCTGAGACCGGTTTGGCTCAGTGGATAGAGCGTAGACCTTCGGACTGAAAGGTCCCAAGTTCGATTCCAGTCAAGGGCATGTACCTTGGTGGCGGGCACATCTTCAGTAGGGGGCGTGCAGGAGGCAGCTGATCGATGTGTCTCTCTCATCGATGTTTCTGACTTTCTATCCCTCTCCCTTCCTCTCTGTAAAAAATCAATAATATATATATAAATATATATATATCTATATGTATATATATATATTTTTTTAAAGGAGATGGTAAATTAAGGCACACTCTGCAGTCTTCTCTCACTCTGGCTTACTTGAGGGGAGAAAGCTGAAAGGGTTGACATCTTCATATTCACACTCCCCTTCCTCGTTCCAAATTTTCGTTATGTGTTCCACAAAACCAATTCCCTGGCTCTCTACTCTGTGACAGTCACTGTGTGGGATCCTTGAGTATAAGAAGGCCGCCTAATATGCTGAGAAGGGAATGAACACAGTTTGAGATTCAGTTATTTTGAAACTCAAATCAGGAAATATGCCCTGACAAATATCCATACGCTTTGGGAGATGTTGAGTTAGACTGTTTGAAATTGATTGTCATAGAAATGACAACGGCATATATATGAGGGTAATTTCCTTCCCAGGTTCCTGTGACATCCACTTCCCTAACGAATTGCTCTTTCTTGATCAAATACAAGTTATCTCCTCTACCTTTTGGGACACGAAATTGCCGGGTACATATAAATACCTTCAATATCAGAGTTAAAGTGATACACACATGAGGAGAGGTGATAGACGTATTCCTATAGGAACTCAGCAACAAAGAAGGTATCTGCACTGTGTTCTTCCCTAAACCCTTATTACCCAGGGTACAGGCAACATATGCTGTCTCAGGGGTTGGAGCATTAGTTAGAGCAGTGATTTTCAACCTTTTTCCTCTCATGACACCATAAATTAATTGCTAAAATTCTGCCATACCAAAAAATACGTTATATTTTTTGCTAATCTGACAAAAATAGGTATACTTTTGATTGATTTACAAAAAAAAATAATAATTACCTATCATTTTTGCTCCAAACTGACTTTTTTAAAAAAAACAAATGCCTATACTTGTATATAAGGACTTCTGGTATCAAGAATTAACCAATGTGATGCAACTTTATTATGAGATGTGACCCATAAGATGCAACTATATTATTCATGGTATTGTTGTGTTGGTTGTTGTAATTTTTTAATTTGACAGACTTAAGAATAAAGATTAAGTAGTCAGGTATTGCATGTTTTAAAACTTCTTGTGGCACCCCAGTTGAAAATTGAGTTAGAGCAATGTCAGAGAAAAATCAGTAAGTAACAGTGTAAATCAGAAATGGTATTGCTTTTACAATTTGTCACTTTTTATTAGTGTTTGATTTAAGAGGAGCAGCAAATGTTATTAAAGAAGTTGTTTCTCTATAGTTTTCTAGTGGGTAAACATATTTATTGAAGGCAAAGGCATTCTAACAACATCTGATAATTTCACACATGCCACAGCATTCCTCATTTTAGCTAATCAAAATTTTAAATTAATCTTCTTTCTGAGCTGGTCTGTAGGACAAATATTTATTAGATATATGCTAAATTGAGGAGCTTTTTTTTTTTCTTTTTCTTTTTTGCATAACATACACAGAAAATGCAGCTTCAGGACTTTCTTGGATCAAAGGTCATAGGAATAGTTACTTGGTTCCTGCTATGCACTGAATTTTGTCCCCACAAAATTTATATATTGAACCTGTAACCCACAATATGATGGTGTTTGAAGATAAAGCTTTGAGGGATAATTAGATTTAAATGAAGTCTGAGGATGGGGCCCCATGACGGGATTAGTGTCCTAATATGAAAATATACTAGAGAGCTTGAGAAGGAGACCAACTTATCACCTGAACATTAATATTCCGGCTCCCTGACCTCAGACTTCCAGCCTCTGGAATTGTTAAGAATATGCATTTTTGTTGCTTAAGCCACCCAGTCTCTGGTATTTTGCCATGGTATTCTGAGCTGGTGGGTATAATCACAGCTCCCTTTCATGTACATATTTTAAATTTTGAAATTGAGCATGGAACTCTGTGGTTGAGTTATTTTCCAGGGACAATTATGGGCCAGTGCTGCCATTTTTTGTCCTGCTTTCCTGTTTACCTGAGCAAATATGACTTGGTGTGTCTTGGAGGAGAGGGGTGGAAACAGCACATCCTCTCCCCTGGCTGTGGTAGGATGGTTCCCTTCAGAGAGAATTTGAGACAGCGCTGAGCACTGTGCCAGGACTCACCAGGACTAGAAGAAGGTGCTGACTTCTCATAGCACATGGGCAGATCCAGGATTTCTTTGTCTCTCCCCTTCCCACCAAACTTTAGTCTCTAAATGGAAACAAATGATAGAGAGAAACAAACCAGTAGCTGCTGAGATCTATTCAGTGCCTGCGTTGTCAATTCAGTACAGTATCTCATCAAAGTATGCCTTTCCCCACAGTTCAGAGTTGTGCAGGGTGACGCTTCTGAAGAGAGGTCATTTAAGTGGCCCGGTATCACAAGTGATGAAGGGTGGGCTGGGACTTCTATCCAGGGGCATCTCTTACCTATGTCATGCCATGTGCCAGTTGTAGCACCAGCCTCAAGACCGTTTTACTTAGTTGAGGTAAGAAGAGGTCTTGTATCCACTGGGAAGACCCACTGTAGTTAGCAAAGCCATGGAGCTGAGGAAAGAATCTGTGTCCTACCTCACCCGTTTTCTGTCTTTTTTTTGTGGTGGAACTAGGAGAGACTTATTGACAAGGTTTGCTGTTTCATGGAAGGTATTTCCTTCTTGTCCTGCATCCGTGGAAATTACTCAAAGCACAACCTTGTAAGAAGCTTAATAGAAAATGCTGGATGGGTAGGTGATATGCTGACACAAAGATTAGAAAGCAGAACTTGATAGAGAGAAATGGAGTTTTTCCAAATTATGGAGAGTGGTTTTTAACAGTAATTGATAAAAATAGATCATTAATCCACATGATTAAGTCTTATCTGAGGGACATACATAGGTTCCTGCATTAAAGAATCAGAGAATACACATTCATACAGATTAGTTATAATAATTAACCAGGCACTTGACCGTGAAGCAAGTCTCAAATTTCAAAGACTTGGAAATATTCAGAGCATTTGCATGGGCTGCAAAGCAATTGAGTTCGGGATCAGTAACAAGCATATCGCATAATTCTACCAATTTAGAAAAAAAAAATCCTCCTTATATAATTAATAGAAAATTATTTTAGGCATTTGATATTCTTTAGAGCAAGGGTGCGGGACCTCTTTTCCGCCAAGGACCACTTGGGTATTTAGAACACCATTCACAGGCCATACAAAACTATCAACCTAAAAATTAGTCGGCTAATATTTAGTCAAGCACTTAATTAACTCACTCCAATGCCTAGGGAGGGCCAGACGAAATGATTTCCTTATTCAGCCCACAGGCTGGACATTCGCCACCCCTGCTTTAGAGCTTAATAATAAGGAAAATACTACATATTAAAACTTATGGATCTTTTGAGAATTATGTGAATAAAAAATATATAGGATTAAAAGGAAAAAAGATCCTGAAAATTAATGGACTAAGTGGCTAAACCAAATAAGTTAGGAAAATAAATACAAAAGAAAGTCAAAGAAAATAGAAGAAATAAATAAAAATGTGAGACATTAATGGAATAAGAAAAATATACAATAGTAAAATCAAAAGTTCTTTCTTTGAAGTAATGAAATAATACAATCTTTGTGGCAATGAATCTATAAAAGAATGAGCTGGAGTCGGTTTGGCTCAGTGGATAGAACGTCGGCCTTCGGACTGAAAGGTCTCAGGTTCCATTCTGGTCAAGGGCATGTACTTGGTTGTGGGCTCATCCCCAGTGGGGGACATTCAGGAGGTGGCTGATGGATGTCTCTCTCTCATCAATGTTTCTGACTCTCTATCCCTCTCCCTTCTTCTCTGTAAAAAATCAATAAAATATATTAAAAAAAAAAGAATGAAAGCAGAAATAAATAACATCTGGAATGAATTTTTTTAAAAAAAGATCCTGATCACCAATAGAATCAATATTTAAAAGATAAAAAATGTAACTATTTTTCGAGGGTGGATTTTTTTATTTTCTTATTAAAGTTGTTTGTTTAAACAATGAGAGCCTCACACTGAAAGGCCAATAATGAAAACACACCGGTGTGCTCGGAATCAGGGACTGACTATGTGACAATAATACGGCGAAAGTGGAGTGTCTGACGAATAGAAACGCACTTGCTTTGAGAGACGCTTGCCAAGCGGGCCTCTCCCGGGCTGCCTCTGTGTGCACATCATGCCTTTGGCGCGGAGGCTGGAGAACGAATGATAAAAAAATTTACACCGGTGGGTGGCAATGTTGTCTTCACAGCCAGGACACTTAGTTAAATCCACAGAGCTCTGCTTCTCTCCCCCCTTCCTCACTCTGTTATTCTCCGTTTCTCATTTGTGCTACAAGTTATTTCTGGCCTGAAAACGAAGCCAGCTTTTCTCTAACCCCCAACTATTTGCCTTGTTATCTTTACATCTTTTTCATTACCGAAGGCAAACTCAACATGGAATAATAAGAAGCAGGACCACGCGGGCTGAAAAAGCAAACTCTGAAGACCGCAGGAAACCATGTCAAACATTGCCTTTTGCCTCATCAAGAAATTAGACATCCATGCCGTTGGAGAGCAGTTGTGGGTTCTGGTTCTCAAATGCCTTTCATCTGGTATTTCTGTTTTCGGGACTTCTTACTTAATAGGCAGACTATGCGATGTTTAATGAAAACTTCCCCCGAACATCCATTTTTTACTCACTCAAATCAGCAAAGCTTCCAAGATAAGCACTTGATAAAGTCTCACTGTCTAAATGGATTTCGCATGCGGCACGGACAGATGGGATGCAAGCACGCATCTGGTGCTTGGAAACTGAGCAAGGACATTCGTTGGCCTCAACGTGTGCTAGAATCTTTTGCTCCCTGGCTCCGATTTCAACCTGTCAGAGAAATCTTTCCAAATCACATCCCCGTTTGAATGAATATTTCTCCTTCAACTGTTACTTCTCAAATGCCTTATGCAGAGCTGTCCTGTTGTACTGAGTCGCTTGATTTATTTGTGTGTGCATTACTCGCATTAGATATGAGTTTAATTCAACAGAGCTTACTGGATGCCGACCAGGTGTCAGCCACACGCTGGACATCAGTATCCTGAACTTTGCAAAGTCAGTGGCTTAGTCTTGTTCAATTTTATATCCTCATTACCCCTAGCCTCATGGAACATCAGTAGGTGTTTGTTGACTCTGATGACCTTAGAGCCTTCATCTTTAAGAGATAACGCTGGCTTACTTGTTTTTTGAGTAATTCAAGTGAGCAAATCTAGTGTCAAAAAACACACAAAAAAAGATGAGCCAATTAAAAGAGTGGGCTGAGCTTCAAAACTCTGGGGATAAAATAGAAAAGACAGTGTTGAGAAGACAATAATGGTATTAATAACAGAAACAACTACCACCATGTTTATTGAGGTAGGAACCACGCTGTGTGCTCTCTATGAATTGACTCATTTAAACCTTTGAACAATATTCTAGGTGTGCATTATTATTACTATTATTTTCCTCCTAACTGCTGAGGGACCTTATAGAAGCTATTGTTAACTGCCCACCTGAATTCTATTTCCTTTCTATCCATATCCTGATCCAGCTCAGATATTCACACCTTCCAAGCACGTTCCAAATACTTCTCTGGAAACTGAGGCTCCGCCCAGCTCGAGGTGAAGATCTGATTGGCTTCATGGCAACTCCATCCCTTGCCAATGATTTATTCAGGAACTCAGGCCTAAGCTGTTTAGTCCGTGACACTGCCTGTCCCTAGGAACTAATTCAGAAATAGGCATGTGACCCAATTAAATCCAAAGGATTGTTGGGGAAAAGATCTTCCTCTCTGCAGAGACCTTTCATTTTCTCTCCATTTTACAGTGAACAGACATGCAGTTAGACACTGCTCCAGACATTTTGCCACCATGACACAACCAGGGAGGAGTTCCGGTTTGAGGAGCTAATGCGTTTACTCTCTTTAAATGTCAACCTGGGTTAAAAATTTTTATCTTGCCCAGTGATACCAATTCTAGGAAAATGTCCTAAGAAACCCAAAACACAATCAGAAAAAATATATACACTCCTATGTTCATAGCAGTGCAACTTATAATAGCTAAGATTTGGAAACAGCCCAGGTGCCCATGAGCAGATGAGTGGATAAAAAAGCTGTGGTACATCTACACAGTGGAATACTACACAACAATAAAAAAGAAGAAACTCTTATCATTTGCAACAGCATGAATGGACCTGGGAAGTATTATGCACAGCAAAATAGACCAGTCAAAGAAAGATAAGTATCACATGATCTCACACGTATGTGGAATCTAAGGAACCAAATAAACTGATGATCAAAGTAGATCCAGAGACATAGAAGCATGGAACAGACTGACAAATTTTAAAGGGCACTTATATGCATATGTGCATAGCCCATGAACACAGGCAATAGCATGTGTGGTAAAGGCTTGAGAGGGGCAGGTACAGGGTGGAGGGGGGCTATGGGGAAAGAAAACCTCAAAGGGAATATCTGTAATCACTTTCAACAATAAAGATTAATTAAAAAAAAATTTGTCTTCATTGTTGTTGCTGAAAGCATCCCAATTGTCATCAACCTGAGGCATAAGAGAGATGAAGTGACTTTTCTGAAGTCATACATATGGTAAATAAAAGAACCAGCTTTAAAGTCACATCCATTTGTCCTGAAGTCTGTGCTCTGAATTCTTCTCTGCATTCCTTCCTTGTGGCAGCCTGGGGTAAATATACAGTGGTACCTCGAGATACAAGTGTTCTAACATACGAGATTTTTGAGATATGAGCCTTCAAGCGAGCGATTTTTGCTTTGAAATACGAGCAACATTTGAGATAGGAGTAATCGAGCGGATTGGCCTGCTGCACACGAGTCACCAGCTTACCGTGACTCGAGTGTCTCATAGTTTCCCACGCCTCAAGGTTACGGAACGAGTTAAACTTGTATCTCGAGGTACCACTGTACGTTAGTCTTCTGAGAGGGCATCTGTATGTGAGTGAGCTCGTTGGGACTTCCTTAACGGGTTTCAGCTTCTGTTGCCATTATGGGCAACTTCTCTCCAATGTTGAGGTTCTTTTTTTGGGACCCTTCTGTTGACCACTCTCTATGGCCAGTTTCTTTCCCTCACTTCCTGTGATCAGAGCTACTTTCTTAAACTCCTGACCAACGAGTGCAAGGCTGCTTCAACTCAGATGAATCTCTCAGGATTTGAAAGGATACACCCAGCTGTGATACACCCTTTGTTCAGCCATCCCTGTGGTCATGGGGACCCAGTAGCCCAGCCTCCTAAGAAATGCTGTCACAGTCTTGATTCGGCGAAGGATTCATGCTTCCTTGAGACATTGTGGTTTGGACTGATGCCTTTCTTTTTCTCATCCATAATGCGACAGATTCCAGAATATTCTTTCTCTTGCCAAGCCAGCCTGAAGATTGGTATGTCTTGCAGTTGCTGTGGGACTTGGCTGGTAATTATATTTATTAAGGTCCAAGATGAACCCATGTGTACCACTGACTATCACAAAAGGCACTGGGTGATGAAAAAACTAGAATTGATCTCCAGGAAAATTCACGGGGTATATAGAGTAGATTAATCCAAATCTCATGGACAGAAGGGAAAAATGGCAAGAAAAAAAAGACATTAAACAATGGGTGGGAAAGTCATATCTTATTTTCAAACAAGCTTCTAAGAACCCACAATAGTATGTTCTCCCTCTGGCATGACTCCTAACTGCATGTCCTAAAGGGTTGTGCTGGTTTCTTTTAAAGCAGGGGTTTTTGCTGGGTAAATTTGAAAAATGGAGACACAAATAGCTGGTATATTGAATTGCCTAAGGACATAATGAAGTTACCTTGGCAGACGAATCAAATGATAGTTCTTAAGCAAAAAATCAGGAAAAATAATCCATTGTTTATACAGTATGGCCAAGAGTCACATCTTTTAACATTTCAAAGGAGAAACTAATCGCCTGGAAACCTTGATAAATGTATGTTGACATCGCAAGAAAGAGTGGCCATTCAATTACTTCCATACTATATCAACTGCACCGGGAGATGAAAAGCATATGGCTGGAAAATGACCTCAAGTTCATGGGGCTTTTGACTGTTGCTAAAATATTTGATATTAATATTGTTTTTGAGTTCCTCTCAAAGTATTTCATTTCAAAGAAGAAATATGAAGGGGGAGGATTGACCCAACTTAGGCGTCAATTCAGAGCAAATGCACAACTTCATTCATTCACTCATTCATTCATTCCGTTCATCAGAAACCTTGAAAATATTTATTGGGCATTCACTTTGCTACAGACTCAGTGTTGGGGGGTAAATCTACCAAAATGCAAGAGTAAGGTGTGGGTTAAGAAACTCACAGTGTGGTAGGGGATGGAAAAGAGGTTATTCACATTTTATAAAAACTTACCAAATGCCTTGTGACTGACCTGTGGCCCTCTCAGTGGCTGGGAAGATGATGTGGGAGCAAGGAGGGTGAGTTAAATACCCCAGGAAAGAAGGCAACAAGAAAACGACACATGGACAGAGACACACAGGACACACATGTCTTCACCATCCAGAGAAAGAGGGAAGGAAACAGAGGAGAGAAGAAAGAGGTGTGGGGCATGAAGCATGAGCATGTAGGACTTTGCCAATATTGGCTCAGTGGGCACTGGAGGAAGGGACAGCAAGAGAGGCTGGAGAGATCAATGAAGCCAGGTCAGAAAGTGCCATGGGTTCAGACACTTGATCTTATCCTCAGAGTCACCGAAAGACCTTGTTTTGTTTTTGTTTTTGTTTTAATATATTTTATTGATTTTTTACAGAGAGGAAGAGAGAGAGATAGAAAGTCAGAAACATCGATGAGAGACATCAATCAGCCGCCTCCTGCACGCCCCACAGTGGAGATGTGTCCACAAGCAAGATACATGCCCCCGACCGGAATCTGGGACCTTTCAGTCCGCAAGCCGATGCTTTTCCACTGAGCCAAACCGGTCCCGGCAAAACCTTGTTTTAATGAAGGATTCTTTCAAAAATTGGCTTGGCAGGAGAAGAGAGGCAGGGGAGAAGAAAAAGCTATGTATTCATAATAACTAGAGTAAGCATATGATTTTGTCTTATTAGATGTTTTCTTCAGGTAAAATGATCTGCAGAACCATGTCTTTAGTATTTTTCATGTATATGATCCAGAGCATGACTTCACCCGCTGGAGCTGGGGGGGAACATGAGACCCAGGGCTGGCCAGCACACGCAGTCTATATAAGTTATAGAAAATCGTTTTATTACTGAGTGCCAGTGCCCTTCGCTGAGAAAGGGGAACACACTTTTCCATTCTGCACAATGTGGTTTGAGGATAAAAGATGTCCCCTGACGGGTTTGGCTCAGTGGATAGAGCATCAGCCTGTGGATTCAAGGGTCTCAGGTTCGATTCCGGTCAAGGGCATGAGCCTTGGTTGCGGGCACATCCCGAATAGGGGGTGTGCAGGAGGCAGCTGATCGATGTTTCTCTCTCATCAATGTTTCTAACTCTTGCTCCCTTTCCCATCCTCTCCCTAAAAAATCAATAATATATATATTATTAAATATATATATATATATATATATATATATATATATATATTAAAGATGATAATTAAAATAAAATAGCAGAGTACATAGTGGGTCTATATAGATACTAGTTGAATTTAATTTCCTTATACTCACCATGATGATGTATATAAAATGCTTTGATACAGAGATATTCAAATGTTATTTTTTTTTTCTGGGTAGGATTAATGTCAGAGGAAGAAAAGTATTAATCTCAACTTTTTTATATTCACTTATAGCTTAACACATTCCTGATATGAAATTGCATCATTTAGAGATAAAGAAACTGAGGCTCTGAGGGAAGACGGCCTCAAGGAAACAGGGTTCCCTATTCAGAGAGCAGCATCACTGCCTCCTCCTAACCCAGGTTATTGAACTTTCCCACACTTTCTTCCTTTAGATGAAATTGTTATGGTAAAATATTTGGAGAAAATAATCTGAGTTTACTATTAGAAAAACAATCCAAGTTAGGTTTTTACTTGTATTTTTTCCTGCTTGTGAACATTTGAAGTGAGTGTGGATCACACATGTATCCATGCACGCACACACACACATAATATTCAAATATCTTCCATCCAAACAGGTTAGGGTACCTCCAACCTTATAGGTCAATTTAAATACCCCTAGTTTTGTAGGGAGGAATAAGGGTAAAAAATCATGATTCCTTGAGCAATTGCAAGATGCCACATATTTAATGCCTATGAATTAAATATTACAGCCATTCACAGATGAAAAGACTAGGCACTGAGAGGCTAACACACTGGCCTACATTCACATAGCTACTCACTGGTAAAGTCAGGTTTGGATCCAAGAGAGGTCTGATCCCAGACGCTTTCTTCACTTCTAAGATAAAGAAAACAAGAAATGGCACCAACCTGTATCAGCTAGGATTCTGATTCCAAGATAATTCTGAGAATAAATTCCACAGTCTCACTCAGAGCTTTCCCTGACAGCCCTTACACTCACCTCTAAATGCATCAAGGTCTGCCAAGACCAGTTTGGCTCAGTGGATAGAGCGTCGGCTTGTGGACTGAAAGGTCCCAGGTTTGATTCTGGTTGGGGTAGTGGTTCTCAACCTTCCTAAGGCCACTACCCTTGCATACAGTTCCTCATGTGGTGGTGACCCCCAACCATGAAATTTTGCTACTGTTATGCATCGTGATGTAAATATCTGCATTTTCCGATGGTCTTAGGTGACCCCTGTGAAAGGGTCATTTGACCCCCAAAGGGGTCACGACCCACAGGTTGAGAACCACTGGGTTGGGGGCATGTACCTTGCTTGTGAGCACATCTCCACTCTGGGGCGTGCAGGAGGTGGCTGATCGATGTCTCTCTCTCATCAATGTTTCTAACTTTCTATCTCTCTCCCTTCCTCTCTCTCTAAAAAAAAAAAAAAATTAAAAGCATCAAGGTCCTCCTTGGTTCTCTTTAGTAATGTTTAAGCCATGAAGGAAAAGGGAAGTATGATTTAGCTTGGCTGTCTACCAAAGACCACAGGTGATCTTGAACT
Source organism: Lasiurus borealis (assembly GCA_004026805.1). Lineage (NCBI taxonomy): Eukaryota > Metazoa > Chordata > Mammalia > Chiroptera > Vespertilionidae > Lasiurus > Lasiurus borealis. The sequence continues at coordinate 54,633 of PVJN01001529.1, forward strand.
GGAGGGGGCATGGCCAAGGAGTGTTTCACTCTCAGACACAAAGCTCAAAGCCACCCACCTTCTCGACTCCTTTTCTTCCTCCCCAATTTAGCCTCATCTGTCCACAGAGCGTGGCTTTCAGACCCGCTGTCAGACAGACAGAAGGCATAGGAAACTGTTTGGAATGTGATGGGGAATGGGCAAAGCAAAAAGCATTAGGGAGGTGTTCAGCCAACCTAAGAATGGTCCTTGACGATAATGAAGGGATAACCTCAGATATGAAAGTATGGGGACTTGAGGGTTTTTGATGAGCACACACTTCCTTCCTTCATGTGTTGCAGGGATGGGGGAAGGCAGCTGAATCTCCTTTCTCTGTGCCACTCACCAGCACGCCCTCATCCATTTAAAGGGCTGAATTGGTCTTCAGAAGGAACAGAGGACCCAAGGTTTCCAGGTATCTTTCTGAATAGAGGCCAGCAAGTCTTCTGGACAGTCCAGCTCACCAAGATTTTCATCTCTAGAGCAAGTGACCCAAGAAAGACACAGAGAATCTTATATTCCACAGGAGACCTTATTATATCCATTTAATTGCAAACCAAAGAATCACACCAATCCCTGCGATGTGATGGAAATTCAGCCTTTAACATTGCCGTATACCTCACTCCTGAACTTAGAGTTTACCAATGGGTTTATTTAAATAGATACAGTGGTACCTCGAGATATGATTTTAATTTGTTCTGTAACCTTGAGGCATAGGAAACTATGAGTAGCTCAAGTTGCGGTAAACTGGTGGGTCGTGTGCAGCCAGCTGATCGTGCGATTACTCTTATCTCAAATGTTGCTCATATTTCAAAGCAAAAATTGCTCTCTTGATGGCTCGTATCTCAAAAATCTCGTATGTTAGGGCACTCGTATCTCGAGATACCACTGTAGATAATTCCAAAACAATATGGAAATTTGGTGATAGGAAAAAATATGTATGTGTGTGTATATGTACATATGTATATGTATAAGTATTATGATATTAATGTTATATATTCAAACCAAACAATTGTGGAACTACTAGAGGCCTGGTGCACAAAATTTCATGCACTGGGGGGTTGGGGAGAAGTCCCTTAGCTCAGCCTGTGGCCTCTCATAGTCCGGGGCCTTTCAGGGGATGTCTGCCTGCTGGCTAAATATATGACAAAAAGAAATGTGTCTGCAAGTCTTCCAAGAGTCACTTTTGTGGCCACTCTTCATTCATTTTAAATATCTTTGTGCTCCCTTTGTAAGTAACGACTGTTCTTTGTGTCTGCACCGGCTGTTTTGTCTAATCAGCCTTCTCGGACAAGTGCACGGAAAACATTTGTGCATAGCCCGGGATAATAGCTGTCAGGAGTCGTGGCGAATGCCTTTCTCACCTAGTTTCCGCAGCCGTGCAAGAAATTAGATATGCATGTCAGACTGCGAGCATCTCATTTTGAGACTTAACGGATGCTTTTGAAACAATACTAATTTTCTAATTAGAGTCTGTGCAGACCAGGGAGCCCTTTATGAATGAAAATCAGGCCTTGGTTGCATTCGGATGCATTCCATGTAGCAGGATTAACAATACTAGCGTGAAGGAAACCGATACCAGCTGTAGTCTTTTATAGACTTTTACAGCCAGAATTTGAAGATCATTTAACCAAATTTCTCACTTTATAAAGAGAGGGATGGAGATGCGGAAAAGGAAATGTTTTCCCTAATGTTGGCTCCTGACACAGTATTCATCCCCATTCCCAGCAAATCTGTGTTTGAATTTGTATATATTCTTCCATGGGGAGTTGATGTCAGTGTTCCATTTCACATCAATATTTATTGAGTTACTGTAATGGCATCACATTTCTTTTTTTAAAATATGTTTTTATTGATTTCAGAGAGAGGAAGGGAGAGGGAGGGAGAGAGAGAAACATCAGTGATGATAGAGAATCATTCATTGACTGCCTCCTGCATGTCCCACAACCTAAGTATGTGCCCTGACCAGGAATCAAACCGTGACCTCTGGTTCATAGGTCAAAGTTCAACAGCTGAGCCATCCTGGCTGGGCAGCATCACATATTTTTGATGTTCTTTTGCAGCTGCAATATTGTTGTTTTTTATTAGCTCATTGCTTTCATTTCAGATTTTTTTTATTTCAGTGATTTTCTTCCAATTTAACAAAATGGGTTTATCACTAAATGGTGAACTGGAGATTGATTGCAAAATTTACTTTTATACCATTTTTATTTTTATTTTTTGATAGGCTTAAAGGCTTGGGTATTATATTACAAAAAGGGAAAAGGCATGTCAGAATAGTCAGGCTCTGTATATTTCTCTAAATAATTCTAGGTGAAAGGGTTACTTACGAATTAACTAAGCCCTACCAACAGCATTTTACAGTGAGACAATTTAGACTCGATTAATTTAAAGCAGGAGTCACACATTCAGATATTTACATGATATAGAGAGGGACCCTGGCATAATACAATGGGACTAAACTATGTACATTTCAACCAAACTTAGCCGATTTCACATTTCATTTAAAAAAATTGAGTAATCACTAAGGTACCATTGGAAGGCGGTGTACCAAAAAGGCTTCCTGATTTGGACCCTGATTCACATCCAGTGTCTGTAGTTGCTGGTATCACTGGACACGGAATTGACCTCCAGGCCAATTGGCTGTGAGGATCAGCTGTGTCTAAGATAGGAGAACTTCTGTGCTGGAGACATCTTTATGGGGCAAGACTTGCTTTAGTGGGGCTTTGATGCTCACTGAGTCTGCCCCCTGAATGTGTCCCTTTTGGATCTGAGGGGTTGTAATCTGGAGGGTCCCACTCTGACCCCTGGGTGCACTGGCTCTTGGATCTCCAAAGAGGAGCTAATTTAGCCTCTGCCTGAGGCCACCCAGCAGGACTTATGGAGAGATCTGCAGATTCCTCTTCTTTGTTTGGGTTTTGGAAGTGTCCAGATGAGGCCCAGCTGTGAAGCAAAGCAAGCTACTGTGGGGCCTTGGGCCTTCTTTTGGATGTCCTGGGTCTCACTGACTCAGCTGCAGTTTGTTAGGTAAGTTTAGAATTCAAAGGACCAGGCCATTCACATGCAAAAGAACTCTGTTCTCAGCTTCAATGGGGCAGAGTCTCAGGGAGGAGCAAACAGCAATGGCTTCCCGTCAGCCCTTCCCTAAGAGGCCCCCAGGTATTAGTGTCCCGTGGTAATCCTTGCAAGCACCTCTGAGAGAAAGCCACCCTCGAGTTTCACCCACTGCCAGACAGTCCACTTTCTCCCCATATGAGTCTGGGTCCCCAGGGTCTCACCAGGAACTGGAGTTCAGAGCAGTCAAGAGCTTTTTCTCCCTCCTGATTGATAAAGCCAGCCATGTACTCAGTTGCCAGCCCTCTCTGTGCATGCCTCTGTATCTCTGCCTTCTGCAGCTCATCTGAGTCTCAGTGTGCTTTTCTCTTTCTTTCTAGTTGTAGAATTTCTACTCAGCAGCCTTTCCTGTGGTTCTGGATGATGTCCGTTTTGTCTTTTAGTTGTAATTTTGAAATTGTTGTGCGAGGTAGCAGTTTAGGTGTTTACCTATGCTGCCATTTTGGTTTCTCTGTCTTGGAGCCTTTCTTTAACACTAGCTTGGCCCAGATATATTTCAGAAGGGGCAGACTAAAGCAATTGGTAAAAGCAATATCATCATTTCCACCTGATTTTTCACCAATGCCTGATCTAAAACTTTTAGATACTTCCCTGGTAGATGCCAATAAAATTTTGGCTGTTATTTTGTGCTGTCTTTTTTTTCTTCTTTTTGTCAAATAGCCACAGGTTAGTTTTGATGTTATTTAATGACTTTCACCCAAACTGTAATGAAAGATACTTTCATGAGAAGGAACCAGGATACCCCAAAGACACGCCATGCTTTCCTTCTTGTGTGAGAAAAGCTGTTTGAACAGCTCTTGTCCCAGAACTAATCTGTGATCTCCCAGGTTTCCAGAGAAAGCATCAAAACCCAGAGAAGAAAGTGTTTATAAACTGGATTTTTGCAGAGGGAATTCGTGGGAGCTTATAACTCAAAGGAGGCGGGAAGAAAACAGCCTCGCCTTCGGGGAGAGAAATGCACCGTATTCTTGGGAGAGCATTCATTGGCAGTTGAAAGTGAAATCTATGTGTGTGTTGTCATGTGAGCTGTTTAGTGCAGTCAAGCAATAGTGCTTCTTTTATGTTTTTGAACTTGAGCTATAAATAAACAAACCTTATTGAAATCCTAGTCAGGGAAATTCCCAGTTATTGAAACTAACTGAGTATTGGCTGTATCAAAACAAAAATGCCACAGTGAGCAAGATACTTACTTATTGGTGCCCAAAGAAAAACTGTCAATCCTCCAGTGTATTTTACACCCCCCACCCTGTTACCTGGCAGAAAAGAAAAGCAGAAGAGGCTCCTTACTGGATGTGCCAGGTAATGCTGATACCTTTCCCGCAATAAAATTATAGTTGCAGACACTCCGCTTACTCTTTTCTCTACTTTCTACCAAGAATCAACAACTACAGTTTCTATAAAGTTTTGCCATTGGTAAAGCTCCTTCATATATTCTGGGATAGCTTTTCCTACCAACTACCATTCCTATCTTACAACTGAAGAGGAAAAAGAAGATCATGAAAGTGGGAGTATAAAAAAGACCTTTCCCTGGTGTCTAAGGATCCAGAATCAGAAATGTGTCAGTGATGATCACAGTTTCCTGGAAAAGCAAAGCTCTTTAGTGTCAAAGTTAGAAGTGCTGTTAATGGTTTTCTGGTCCCCAAAGTGGTATCCTTGCTGTGATTCGGTCAGTAAACCTTCATTGAACATTTTTGTAAGACAGTCACTATCTTGGTTGGTGAGCCTACGAAGGTAAATTGGACATGGTTCTTGATTCCAAGGATCTCCAGTCCAGAGGGGAAGACAGTTGAACGTGCAAGCTGTTGCAGTATCTGGTATGCTGAGTGCACTGAGAGATCCAGGTCAGGAAGCCAGCGAGTAGAGAGAAGACTCGGCTGGCACAGACTTGGGGAGTAGTACCCTCTTTGGAGGGGAACCCTGGTTGTCTAAGATGTGAAGGGCATATTGATATTGTCTAAAAGGAGCCAGATTAAGCCGAGGCTGGTTTGGCTCAGTGGATAGAGCGTCGGCTTGTGGACGGAAAGGTCCCAGGTTCGATTCCAGTCAGGGGCACGTACCTTGCTTGCGGGCACATCTCCAGTGTGGGGCATGCAGGAGGCGGCTGATTGATGTCTCTCTCTCAACCATGTTTCTGACTTTCTGTCTCTCTCCCTTCCTCTCTGTAAAAAATATCAATAAAATATATTTAAAAAAAATAAAAGGAGCCAGATTCAGAAAGGCCTTCGGAACAGCAGGGAGTGCGTGGGGGAGGACCCAGAGGTGAGAAAGAATGTGAACAAGAAACAGAGTGAGTGAGTATGTCAACCTGGCGACCTGGGTGAAATCCAATCTCCCTGCAGCAGGGACCGGGGAGCACAGGGCGCTGAGAGCTGGGGCGGAGACATTGGCAGGGGGCTTGTTTGCTGTTCTGCTCTTCCCGGCACATTGGGTTACTTCGCTGAGCACATGAGCCAGGCGCCCCACGTTTCTCATTAGGAAGGCCCTGCTGTTCTCCATGCCTGAACGCAGCCAGAGCTGCTAACGGGGCCTCCCTTTGACCTTTGGCCTTTGGGGGAAAGGCAGTCAGCGTCTTGAAGTCTGTCAGGGGAGGCGTCCACTTTGAGCCACCAAGAATCACCGTGAGTGAGGCCTGGGCACTTGCCGAAACAGAAATCCTTCTGCCGACAGGGAATAGCTCCCTGGAAGGGGTTAGCGCTCAGCTGCTTGGGAAGAGTCTTCAGGCATTAGATCCTGGATTTTATAAGAAAACTAGGGGCCTGGTACACGACATCCACGGACTGGGGTGGGGAGATCCCTCAGCCCAGGCTGTGCCCTCTCTCAGTCCAGGACATGGGGAGCTATCAATAAATTAGGAGATCCTGGTCACTCAGGATTAGGTACAGTCATGGTAATCCACTTCTGGGCTTATTTTATTGAGACAAGCTTGTATTATGAAAGGGATATACTTTCTTTTTTATTTTTTTAAATATTTTATTGATTTTTTACAGAGAGGAAGGAAGACAGAAAGTCAGAAACATCGATGAGAGAGACATCGATCATCTGCCTCCTGCACGCCCCCAAGTGGAGATGTGCCCGCAAGCAAGGTACACGCCCCCAACCAGAATAGAACCTGGGACCTTTCAGTCCACAAGCTGACGCTCTTATCCACTGAGCCAAACCAGTCTCAGCAAAAGGGATATACTTTCTAATATTTCTGTGCCCTAATTTAAAACTCACATTTTCTAATCCTCTCAGCTAGGCTCAATCAGACACAGTAATCTGGCTGATTATATACAAGGTAGAGCTCTATATATTACCTTAAATCTGCTCTCTCTCTGAGTTCCCAATAATTCTACAGGTAGCTGTGCAAACCAACTTTGACAATTACCTAGCTCCTAGGAAGTGGAAACTACATCAGGTTATAACGTTTAAGGCGGTTATTGAAACACTTTTGTGGATAGCCATTATGGAATGTGAGTGACGCAAGAAATTCCAAGGGTAAATCATTTATTTCAGGAACTATTTTCACCTAAGATCAGGGAGACTCCCTTCATGTCAGGCCACAGATCAGTTAATATCCTACATAAAAAAAAGGCTAATATGAAAATCGACCGAACTCGGAAGGAGCGGTCACTACGACGCACACTGACTACCAGGGGGGGATGCTCAACACAGGAGCTTCCCCTGATGCTCAGTGCACTTCCAGCGGAGGAGGATCACTCAGCCAGAAGCCAGGCTCACAGCTGGTGAGCAAAGCTGTGGTTACAGGAACCTCTCCTGCCTCTGCCGGCAGCACCAAGGACCCCTCGAGGGACGTCTGCCCGCCGGCTTAGGCCCACTCCCTATTTCCTGACCTGAAAGAGGGCACAGGCTGGGCTGAGGGACCTCCCTCTCCCCAATGAACGGATGTTGTGCACCAGGCTTCTCGTTTTCTTATAAAATGCAGTCAATAAAAGTTTCAGTTCTTTACATCCAATGTTCAAGTTTTAAAAAAGTGCATTTTATTTGTCTTCTGTTTAAAAAAATAGTAAAAGTAAGATTTAATTTGTAGTAGTTTCATTTTCTGATGAGATCCTCTTTAAACTTAAATGGTGCTATGGGTTGGCTTGGTGCTATTCCTCAAAAAGATACTTTGGAGTCTAACTCTTAAATCCTCAGCATGTGATTATATTTGGAAATATGGTTATAGCAGATATAATTAGTTAAGATGAGATAATACTGGAGTAAGGTAGGCCTTAACCCCAGTATAAATGGCCATTATAGACTGAATGTTTGTGTCCCCTCCAAAATTCATGGGTTGCAATCCTTAGCTCACCATGATGGAATTAGGAGGTGGGGTCTTGAGACGGTATAGGTCATGAGAACAGAGCTCTCATGAAAGATTCAGGGCCTAGCTGAGTCCAGTTTGGCTCAGTGGATAGAGCGTCGGCTTGCAGACTGAAAGGTCCCAGGTTCGATTCTGGTTGAGGGCCTGTACCTTGCTTGCGGGCACATCTCCACTGTGGGGCGTGCAGGAGGCCACTGATCGATTCTCTCTCGTCGATGTTTCTGACTTTCTATCCCTCTCCCTTCCTCTCTGTAGAAAATGAATAAAATATATTAAAAAAAAGAGGAGAGAGAGAGAGAGACAGATGAACTTGCTGCAGCTCTCTGCTCTCCACCAGGTGAGCACACAAGGATAATGGAGTCACATGCAAGGTAAGAAGCAGGATCTCACCAGATACCAGCTCTGCCATGATCTTGACCTTGAACTCTCAGCCTCCCAAACTGTGATAAATCAAGGCCTGTGGTTTAAGTCACCCAGTCTGTGGGCTTCTTATTGTTGCTGTTACAGCAGGGTGAGCTGGCTGAGACAAGAGCATATGTCTTCAAAGGATGAGGCTAAGGGTGCTAGCATTATTAAGTTTATGATTGGAGAGTTTTTAATGTTGAGCTTTACAATTTGTATGTTTTCTCTCCCAATTATTGTTTTCCTTTTTATTAAATCTTGCTTGCAATATGGAGATTAGGAGAAGAGCATCGTTGAGTGATTATAATGCCGCCTTCTTGCATCATACAATGGGGAATTTGAAATCAGAAAGCATTAGTTTGAATCCAACTCTGGTATTTTCTAAGTGTGTGTCCTTGGGAAGGTTAACCTTTGTGTGTCTGGTTTTTCTGTATGTGCCTAAGTTTGATAGAATAAAAACTTGGTTAAGTGGAATTCAAGTTCCTAGTACTGGATCCAATTTGTCAGTTTTGCCTGGGGTAAGTAGTAATAACCAGAAGCAGCCGGATATAACACTGACCTTTATTACAAAGAAGAGCTATGAAAACTAACTTCTATTGCAAGGAAGGCAGACATTAGGAAGGGTCAAAATCAAAGGGTACTTAAGGGCAGTAAAATTGTTCTCTGGCAAAGAAAACCCTGCGTTTTAAGACATAACATTTATTTCCTTAAAAAAGTGGGATGATAATGACACAGTAGGAAACATACTTTTTCACTTATTTTTCATCTACCAGCGATGCATATCGTTCGGACAGGTTTACTGTTTCTTTGTCTTCCATGACACTACTGTTCCCTAGTATCATATCTATCCACTGAGTCTCTGTGCTCCTTTTGTATGCTTGAGAGTTTGTTTTCCTTTAACTGGCCAGTGTATGGTAGCGTTCCTTAGGCCTCAACCTGTATCTTATTCTCACCCTATGGAAAACCTCACTTTTAACCACAGCTTTCATCATCACCAGATGTCAGGAACTCAAATATAAAACCCCAATCTTTGCCCTTATGTTAGAGTTTCAGATCTGGGGGTCCAATTGTCTCGATTTAAATGCCTCAAAGTCACCTCAAATTCAACATGTCCAAAGACAGAAACCTGGTTGTCATATGTACTCCCTCAGAGTCATGCACCTTTCTTTCATAGTACTTGTTAGAGGTTTAATTTTATACTTATTTTTCTTCTGATTTTTTAAAAATATATTTTATTGATTTTCCATAGAGAGGAAGGGAGGGGTATAGGGAGTTAGAAACATCAGCTGCCTCCTGCACGCCCTCCACTGGGGATGTGCCTGCAACCAAGGTACATGCCCTTGACCGGAATCGAACCTGAGACGTTTCAGTCTGCAGGCCAATGCTCTATCCACTGAGCCAAACCGGTTTCAGCTTGATTTTTTAAAAAATAATGCTTGACTCCCTTGTGCAACTGTCAGCTCTGGAGGATCTAGCACAATGCATGCGTGATTGTGAAATGAATGCATTATTATATTATAGTGTATAAGTAAAAAAGAAAAAATTGAAAAGATGACACGTAAATTTTATTTAAACCAGCCTTCTAAATTATGGGAAGAAAATGAGCCGTCTTTCATTGCTACATATCAAACCAGAAGTTGACCCCTACAGCTTAATGAATGGAGTGAATAGTTATGCAAATAAGTAGAACTTAATTTTCAGAGGCAGAGCTAGGTAGAATCTGGTAAAGAACATTCTTATTGAAAAAGTTGTCATGAAATATTTAAAAATTACAGTTCTGTCCTTTAGGCTTTCTGGGAAGAAATCTGCCAAATAATTGCAACACTACTGAGCACTTTCTAGACCTTTCCCGCAGCCCCCAAGTTTTCTTTGATATTTATTTGTCAAAGTGTGAACACTTCTATTGCTAAAGGAAATCATTAAAGACAGAGCTGTGACTTTTAAGTGGGGTATTTGAAGCATTTCTAAACATAAAATTTAAGAGTCTTCCAGAGGGTTCCTGGGAAATTGGTCTTCTCCTGTGTCTCAGAGGTAACTTGAGACTTGGCATGCTTTTTCACTGTGTGCCTTGGTAGAATAGAGAAAGTTGAGATGCAAGCAAAATACCACTTCAAGTCTTCAGGTATTAGGTACTTAAATTATAACACTTCTTTTTGAGAACACTAAGTTGTATGGGGGATTATATTAGTGAAATATGAATCTATCACCTGTCATTTGTGGTTCAAATTCCATTTGTGTAGGCAATAAATGGAATATAGTTAATGGACTGATATGATATTTTAAAGGGTGTATGTGAAACATATTGGAGGTTTGCATCCAAATCCCTGAAACTATATACCACCAGTTTAATGGATATTATGGCCACCAACATAATTTGATATGAATTAATTTTATGTCATGCTATGTTCATATTCTTTTAATATTATTTTTTTAGCCTAATGGATTAACGAATAGCATCATAATAGTCTTAGTATTTCAAGACTATTAGAGGGGAGAGCAGTTGGGGGGGGTTGGGTAAAAAGGTAGAGGAATTAAACAGAAAGAAAAAAATCATAGATACAAACAATAAATAGTATGGTGATTACCTGAGGGAAAGGGAGTGGGGGAAGGCAGAAAAGGGCAAAGGGAGGATGAATGGGTGATGGAAGGAGACTTAAATTTGGATGGTGAACACATGATACAATATACAGGATGGCCTGATCAGAGTGGTTCAATGGTTGAGCATCAGCCTATGAACCAAGAAGTTTGATTCCCAGTCAGGGCAGAAGCTTGGGTTGCTGGCTTGATCCCTAGGGGGGGATGTGCAGGAGGTAGCCAATCAATTATTCTCTCTCATTATTGATTTTTTTCTCTCTCTCTGCCTCCTTCTCTGAAATCAATAAAAAATATATGGACGATATATTATAGAACTGTTCACCTGAAACCTATATAATTTTACTAACTAATGTCACCACAACAAATTCAATTAACAAATCAAGAATAGATCAAATTCAACTGCCCACCAATAGGGAATTGTGCCCAGATAGTGAGCAATCTACAGCTATGAAAACATCTCAGAAATCTGTCTGTGAACTCTCATGAAAAATTTCCCAACTAGAGAGAGAAACCAAGATGGCGGCATAGGTAAATACCTAAACTGCTGTCTCGCACAACAATTACAAAACTACAACTAAAAGACAAAACAGACATCATCCAGAACCACAGGAAGGCAGGCTGGGTGGAAATTCTACAACTAGAAGGAAAGAGAAAAGCACACTGAGACTCAGGGGAGCTGCAGGAAGTATAGGTACTAAGACGTACACAGAGAGGACTGGCAACTGAGTGTGCAGCTGGCGCTCTCAAGTGCAAGGGAGACAAAAGCTACCTGCCTGTGCTGAACTCCAGTTCCAGGCGAGACTCTGGGGACCCAGACTCATATGGAGGGAAACTGGACTATCTAGCAGCAGACAGAACTCGAGAGGGTCTTTCTCTCAGAGGTGCTTGCAGAGATTATAAAAGGATACAGACACAGGTACCTATTAGGGCAGGGTTGACGGGAAACGAATGCTGTCTGCTCTGCCTTGAGATTCCACCCCATTCAAGCTGAGCAAAAAGGCTTTTGCAAATCTTGTCTCATAAGGGTGTCTCCAGCACAGAAGTTCTCCCAACACAGACACAGCTGGTCCTCACAGCCAGTTGGCCTGGAAGTCAATTCCTCCCAGTGATACCAACAACAATCAAGGCTTAACTACAACAAAACTGTGCACACAGCCTACAAAGGGGTTCACCAAGAGTGTCCACCTCAGGTAAATGGGGAGGCTGAGCCACTGGGTGCTATAGGACACTTAGCACACAAAGCTACTCTACCAACTCAGGGAGGCAGTGAAAATGTGGAAACAAAGAAACAGATCACAGAGGAAAGAAATGGAGAAAAGCAAGTGGCTGGATGTAAAGTTCAAAACCATGGTTATAAAGTTTTTAAGAATTTTCTAGAAAAGGCAAATAAGTTTAGTGAGGCCCTCGAGGATATGAAAAAGGACCAACTAGAAATTAAGCATACACTGACTGAAATAAAAAATATTATATAGAGATCTAATAGCAGAGTAGAGGATTGCAAGAATCAAGTCAAAGATTTGAAATACAAAGAAGCAAAACAAACAAACAAAAATCAACAACAGTTAACCAGAAAAGAAAAAAGAATCTTAAAATATGAAGATAGTGTAAGGAGCCTCTGGGACAACTTTAAGCATACCAACATCAGAATTATGGGGTTCCAGAAGAAGAGAGAGAGCAAGATACTGAAAACCTATTTGAAGAAATAATGACTGAAAACTTCCCCACCTGGTAAAAGAAATAGACTTGAAAGTCCAGGAAGCGCAGAGAACCCCAACAAAAGGAATCCAAAGAGGGCCACACTAAGACACATCATAATTAAAATGTTAAGAACAAAAGACAAAGAATATTAAAAGCAGCAAGAAAAAAAAGTTAATTACCTACAAGGGAGCACCCATATGATTGTCAGCTGATTTCTCAACAGAAACAATGCAGGCCAGAGGGGAGTGGCAAGAAATATTCAAAGTGATGAATAGCAAGAACCTACAACCAAGCTACACAGTAAAGCTATCATTCAGAATTAAAGGGCAGATAAAGAGCTTCACAGATAAGAAAAAGCTAAAGGAGTTCATCACCACCAAAGCAGTATTATATGAAATGCTGAGAGGTATTCTTTAAGAAAAGGAAGAAGAAGAAAAAGGTAAAGATAAACATTATGAACAACAAATACAAATCTATCAACAAGTGAATCTACAAATCAAGTGAATAAAAAATCTGAATGAACAGAATAAGCTGGTGAATATAATAGTATCAGGGGCATAGAAAGGGAGTGGACTGACAATTCTCGGGATGAGGGGGGAAAGTTGGTATGGAGGGTGTGGGAAGAGACTGGACAAAAATTGTACACCTATGGATTAGGACAGTGGGGGCGAGGGGTAAGGGCAGAGGGAGGGGTGGGAATCGGGTTGAAGGGAGCTATGAGGAAAAAAAGAGAAACAATTGTAATAATCTGAACAATAAATACTTATTAAATTAAAAAAAAGAAAATTTCCCAACTATATTAAGTGGAAAAAGGAAGATATGAAACAGTATTATAAAATGTTATCTTTGGTTTTAAAAACAAGGTTGGCATAAGAATATGTCTGAATTTGTTTATATATGTGTCAAAAACCATGGAAGTAGCTATTAGATATTACTTACCTGTGGGAGGAGGGGGCAGGCACTGAGCAGTTGGGGTAACTTTGTCCATATAGTGACGAAAAGAAAATGAACCATATTTATATGAAAGAGGAACCAACAAATTAAACAAACAAGCAAACAACAGAAACTGGGAATTACTAGATATCATTTTTCACACCCCAAAATTGTGAATCAGATTCTTTTGACATCACCAGATTCTGTAAGTATTGTCAACAAATTCACATTAACTAACATTCTGCAGATTTTCCAAAGAATATCTGTGGCTCACTCATATCTCTGTGACCATGGAGAGGCCTCTGACTGAATACATTTCTCTTTCCAAGTGAGTCTAAAGGGCAGCAGGACTCGGAATGCAAGTAGAGGGCAGACCGAGGCAGGATTTTAATCTTCCTCGTCTGCAGGTGGCATAATGTGGACCAGCAGCTCCACTGGAATTCGTTGGCAGAGTTATCCTGGCAAAGAAAAACAAAATAAAGCAGCCGCAAAAAAAGAAAACAAAAAATAATACCCCGGGTATCAAAGATGGGATCAGCAGGGACCCGTGTAACTGATCAGCTACCCACGGACCTCGGGATGAAGGGAGGCTGAGAAAACTTACTCGTTCCGTTCCCCTGAAGTATGAGAATGTAGGTAGTAAAAGCCCAAACTGTGTTTATATCAGCTCCTTATTGTGTTTGGTGATTTTAATATCCTGCCATAATTGTTTCTCCGTTTTCTAGGTTTAAATGTTGCTGAAACATAGGGGACTATGAGCATTATCCACAATAGGAAAAAGGACTGAAGAAAGGTGAAATGTGAAAAATTTAGCTCTTAGAGTTATGTTGTCTGGTAGCATCGCCAATAGATTCCTTTGCTTATACCCATGATGAAGCTGTGGTTTGAAGTAGCCACAAGCCACATGTAGCTATTGAGCCCTTGGAATATGGCCAGTTCAAATTGAGACGTGCTGTGAGTGTAGGTGCATACAGATTTCACAGATGCCTTACAAAAAAGCCCCAGAGAAGGTAACAATATCATTAATATTTTCACGACGATTATATTTTGATATAAGAATATTTTGCATGCATAGAGTTAAATAAAATCTAGTATGAAAATTATTTTTATCAATTTACTTTTATTATTTTTAATGGCATGACAACATCTAAAATTGCAGGTGAGCCCTGTATTTGTGGCTCGTGTTTATTTCGTTTGAACCACACTGCATCAAAAATGTGAGTTTCTTGCTAATTTTTTTGCTTTAGAGGTGAATAAGATAATGTCATGTAGACCACAGCAGTGTTTATTTTTCAGAAATTAGGCAAATATTCTGACCTCGTGAACATGCCTTTTACATGCTAGGTATTTCTTGCAAATATTTGTTCCAAGTACTTGGGGTTAAATGCAAGAACATGAAGCATCTGATGAATGCCTGTCAAAACAATCTTCGCCTAGATGAAAAAGCATAATTCTAAATCGTCGCAAAAATTATAGTTTACACGCTGAATTAGCCATTGTAATCTGCATAGTATATTTTCAATAATGAGTCTGCATGTAATAACTAGTCCAGATGTAGCATTTGGATGATCAGTAAGCTCTTAGATCAATTTATTATGAATAAAAGAGGCATTAATCTCTTCCCCACACAATGTAATTTGCATTCTCTTTCTAGAAATCTTAAAAGCCCTATAGAGGAAACTGTAATGGACATTAAACCAATTCAAAGCAGTAAGCACTTCGTTTCCTCATGTAACACGGTTGTCTTTAGAATATAAATGGAGGCATTAATTTGGAAGGAAAGTATAAATTTTTGCTCGGTGATACAGGGAATATTCGAGTTTATGCTCTTCAGGCAAATGAAGAATCATTCATCAGAAAATTATTGTTTCTAACAAGAAATTCAAACATTGTCCATTTGAATGTAAATTATAGAAAGGATTGTTATATCCATTGAGGAAGACAGGAGTTTAAATGTATAACATTAGTAAACCATGAATAATATCTCTAGCATAAATATGTGTTGGGGGTGTGTGTGTGTGTAATTGTTATAATTCAATGGTATTTGTTAAATGTCCTTTATGTGCATTAGATTGTATTAAAATAATAGAATTATAAACTTTTAGGACTGGTATGAAAATGACTTGCAGCCCAGTCTTCTGCCCAAAGCAGGTAGTCCCCACTGAAATCACGTTCAGAGGACTACTACCTGCAGCTTCTGCTTCAGATCTCTAGCAATTAGTTCACAATCTCATAAAGCACACCCGCATGTTCCTACCTCTTGAGATTTTTAGCCATTTCTTTCCACAGTTTCAATTTTTCTCCTTTAAAAATTGTGTGTGTGGGGAGTATCTCTTGCTGCTAGGTATTCTTCCTTTCTAGCAGCTCATGGGCACACTCAATGCACACTTTTGGATGAATAATATTAAAGTATCATAGAAATTCATTCTCTTCCATATCACCCTACCTATTCAACCAGTGCAATATTCTGCTCTGTTGTGCAATATTCTACTGGCTTGAGAAGGGTTTATAATATGAGCTGGCATGGTAGGTAAGCATTTGGGTATGGAGTAGAGGGTATTAGATTAAAATCTTCCAGCATTTACATTGCGTTCATGGACCTGGATCAAATTATTCAACTTTACTCAGAGAATCTCTGCTTTTATGTATTCCATGCATTGGCACCTAGAGTCAGACATTGTTTAGTACAAGGCTTGTTATAATTTTAAATATTTGGAAGGTAATAATCCACACTCTTCAGTTCACCAAAATAGCCAACCCCAAAAGATCTGTAGAAGGTAAACAAAAAGACAAACTATGTGCTCTCAGGAAGCTTGTCATTAGCTGAGAAGGCAAAAGAAGATATTCACTTGGAGGAATGACTCATTGGCTTGCAGCAGAGGATGTTAGAGAGGCAGGGAGGATGGTGGTTAAGAGATGGGCTCTGGCGCTGGGCTGCCTGAGTTCATACCCCCATTCCAGTACTTGCTACCTGTATGTCTAGGGCAAACCACTTAATTGCATTGAGCCTCATCTGTAAAATGGGGGTCATAAAAGGAAGGTATTGTGAGAATGAAACAACATAATATATGTGAAGTTTGAACATTGCTGGCTGTGTAGTAGGCACTCACTAGCATATATCACAAACACACATTTGTAAACACCTACACAGGGATAGAGGGAAAATAATTTTAAGCAGTGAAGAGCATGTATAAAGGAAGTAAACATTCCAAGCATACCTAATAAATTGTCCAGATCCCTGTGGATAGCCATTGTATTAATGTCAATCTTGAGGCAGCCCGCTATGCTTTGATGCATGCCAGACACACTTGTTCCTATATACAGTGGTACCTCGAGATACGAGTGCCCTAACATATGAGATTTTTGAGATATGAGCCATCGAGCTAGTGATTTTTGCTTTGAAATACGAGCAACATTTGAGATAGGAGTAATCTCATGGATCAGCCGGCTGCACATGACCCACCAGTTTACCGTGACTTGAGTGTCTCATAGTTTCCCATGCCTCAAGGTTATGGAACTCGTATCTTGAGGTACCACTGTAATATACTACAGGCCCAGTGCACGAAGATTCATGCAAGAATGGGCCTTCCTTCCCTTGGCTGCCAGCACCACCTTCAATCCAGCATGAGCTGCCTTTTCCCTCCTGCACTGAGCCGTCTTTCTACCTTCCCACACTGCCCAGAGGCCCAGAACAGCCAGCGACATGTTGAACACTGGCGTTGTTGTCACCATCTTTGTTTGGTTAATTTGCATACTCACTCCTGATTGGCTGGTGGGTGTCACAAAGGTACAGTCAATTTGCATCTTACTCTTTTATTAGTGTAGCTAAGCAAGAAATGGATATTTTCTAAAGATACTATGGCAAAACTTAGGAGGGTTCATGATACATCACAGAACCAAATACCATGAATCTCCCTTTGAGCCACTCCATCATTTTCTTAAAATTTCTTTTCAGATGCTAACCACCTTATCTCTAACCATCCACTCTTCCCCAAGACTAACCCTCCATAGCTTCTCTGGTAATGCTGCTTCTATCGTTATCCTCCTCGTAGACTCCAGCATCCTGCCCCAACCCAGAGCCCCAATACCCTCACTATTTGTAGCTCCACACTCACCATCCTGCTCAGCAATGAAAGATCTCTCCCAAGAACTCCTCTCTTTGGACAACAAGGAGGCTGCTAGAACATTCATTCCCTATGAAAAGCAAGTAAGTGGAGGAAAGCTTGATCCCACCCATCAAGCAATGTCAGAAGGACCGATGTTGCATAAGAATACCTGACAAAGATGATTGGACTTCCTTTAGCAGGACAAGAAACTACAGCAAGAGTTTGGGTTAGGGAGATAAGGGAATAAGCACCATGTTTCTGAAGAGACCTGAATGTCTGTGATTTGACCTTGAGAAAATTGCTCTTTGTTTGAATTTATTGATTCCTCTTCCCAATGTGGCGACAGGTTTGAGTTCAAAGGTGACTTATTCTTTCCAGATCAGAAATTCCAAATATTCAATACAGCACACCAGATGTCATGCTATTATTCATTAGAGCCAGAGCTGAGATAACATGTCTAAGTCTCGGGAGCCTGGAGGGCCTAGAGAACATGCTCCAGAGTGAAAGTCTTTCATGTCTGAACTGACATGTTTATTAGCAGCTAGAGTGACGAGGACCTTCATGATTTTTCCTTCATGGTGTGCCAATCAAGGTCGAATTCAATCTGTTGCTCTTTAATGCAAGACTTGAATGCGGATTTTCTCCTTCCTTTGGAGTTTGACCTTTGTCTGACTGTCTTCTTTGCAAGCATTCTTGCCTTTCTGGGGAAGAGACCTGGGACAAAGAAGAGCATGCATGAGTACTTTCTCTATGCTGAGTCAGGTCCACACACATATAAACATACCTCGGGGATAAATGAGTGTGACAAGTCACTCAGGTAGAATGTGGAGAATGGTGTGACATCTGGTATGCTGTTGAAATACTTTTTAGAATTCCCAGAGAAATGGCTGAATCCAAGTCTAGGAATGCTCATTTGGATGATTTAACCATTTTTTTTAAAATATAGGGAGGTAATTACTGTCAAAATCTGTATAAGACAAGGTGTCCCCAAAAGATGCATACACACTTTGAATGTTTATATAGTTAGTGTTTATTAACATACAGTTCATTTTCAAAATTTAACAGAATCTACAGAAATGAATAATATTATTGGCCATGCCTGTTTTCAAACTGATCACCATTCTGGCCCAGGCATAGCTGAGAACGCGAAGCAATGAAATTGTAAACATCAAGCATCCTTTTGTTCAGTATTTGTGCGCTCTCAATTTCTCAACTGTTGCTGGTTTTGTACTATAAAGTTTATCTTTTATGTATCCCCATAAAAAAAAAAGTCTAGTGGCGTGTTGGGCTAAATTTTCTTTGTTCAAAGCTTAGTCTGGCTTCACCTATTATTTCAAATCGGTTAAAACTGAAAAGGAGTAAAAATTAGGTGAGTTATCAGCTATTAAAGTATGTGTCCATATTTTGGAGACACCCTCTAGTTAGAGAAAGATAAGAAGAGAAAGAGGATACGAGAGGGATGGGGCCATGGAAAGGACTCTTGAAAGAGGGAGCAGATGGGAATTTCTTATCCTGGTGGTGTCCTGGTGATAATAATTAAGCCACATCTTTTATTTATGTGATGATCTGAATTTATTTTTCAATTTTATAATGGAAAGATTCCTCAGGATCTTAATGCTGTAGGTGGGATTCAAACCCGATGATGACCCTACAAGAACTCAGAAGGCCTGTGCCATCCCCTGCAGTCAAAAGCTGCGGCTCATTCCTGTCAACTCTGGCCAATGGCAGTTCAGGAAAACTCTCACCCACTGCAATTTCTAATTTGATTTCAGAGATGCAACCTAAAGAGGAATCCTGCAAAGAATGAGTAGTAAGTCTACGAAATTATGCACCTTGTGAATTAAGCACATTGTTGAAAAGAAACCAAAAATGCCATCTGCTACACATTGCTTTTTTAGTAAAATGACAAATAATATTCAATCATACCTCAGTGCCATTGGTCCTCGTTGGCCTAACCAGTTAAACTTTCTCTTTCCATTTTGCTGGGTCTTTGTTGCTTCATGATAAAGAGATGGAAGCGGCTTACGCGCCTTTGTTCCGTGCTGTCATCTCTTTTCTTTCTCGCTAAACTCGTGCCAAGGCCTTTATTTCATGTCCACACTCGCCGGGCTAAAAGTCAAGAAGAGACTTCACATTCGGTTGCAATTCACGAGCGCCTGGCTGTTTAAAAAACATTTTTTAATGGAGGAGACCATTAATTACTAGGATTCTGATTGTAATTGCCTGCTCTCGGAATTGATGAACAAAGCCATTTTGGAAAGCAATCAATTTGAAATCTAATTTGTTGGCGAAATGAACCATATAAACAAAATGCCACTTGCAGTTTGTCTAAAATGAGATGTGCTTAACGAGCCCGTCAGCGTCCACGGTCTTCATCACCGGGGGTCGCAGCTACCTCAAATGTCACCGGTCGGGCCCAGCGCGCAGGGGGCTGAAACAGGGCACTGCCCTGAGCAGCGTGAAATGCAAACCAGATGGCTCCACAGTCCCCCCACAGGGTGACTTTGGGGGGCAGTTCTGGGGTGAAAGCACAGTGGCCCCAGGAGGAACTAAATGCAGAAACACATTTATCTGCCCCGTGTCGTGCACCCAAAATAGCTGGAGTGGTTTTAGGTGTCTCATTTCACTCACATGTATTCAGAAAACAAAACACTGAAGTGCTGAAAACTGGATTTAGGGGAAAAAAAAAATATATATATACACACATGCATGCACATGCATACATATAAAACACACATATATTACATATGTAAAACATATGCTACTTAGCAGCAGTGGTACAGTTGGAGAACTGTGTCATTGTGTGAACATCATAGAATGCACTTACACAATCTTAGATGGTATAAGCCACTACATACCTAGGCTTATAGGGTATAGCCTCTCGCTCCCACCTACAAACTATTTAACATATTCCTGTACAAAATGATATGATATTAGCTGAGACCGATTTGGCTCAGTGGATAGAGCGTCGGCTTGTGGACTCAAAGGTCCCAGGTTTGATTCCAGTTGAGGGCATGTACCTTGCTTGCGGACACATCTCCACAGTGGGGTGTGCAGGAGGCGGCTGATTGATGTCTCTCTCTCATCGATGTTTCTGACTTTCTAGCTCTCTCCCTCCTCTCTGTAAAAAATCAAAAAAAAATATTTTTAAAAAATGATATGATATTAAATCAAACACAAAAGTACATGGTGCCATCAAGAGACAGAGTCAACTCAAGATGTATGAGGCTGCTGCTGGCATCATACCACATACTGTTTTATAGCAACCTTGTTTTTAATACTAAGTAGAAAGGGTACGCTCTGAAATAAATGATAAAAAATATAGCACACTAACTGTATCAAGCAATAATATGATTGTTTCTTATCAAGTCCAGTTGACGCTGGAACAATATGGGTTTGAACTGCCAGAAGCCACTTATATACAGGTATTTTCTTCACGAAGTGTAGTATATGTGGTTTTTGCATCTGGAGACTCAACCAACTACTCATCCAAAGAGTATTTGTGCATTTCTTGCCTCAGATTCCCAGCTACTGATTGAAAACAGTTTTATTGATCTATTACTGATTGAACCTGCAGACACAAGGGCCTGCTATACAGTCTAAAGTTCTACTCGATCTTGGACTGTGTGAGGTTGGCATCCCTAACCCCTGCATTGTTCAAGGGTCAACTGTATTATGTACTGTACCTGACTGTATAGTTGATACTGTTACTCATCGGCACCTCGGTAGGTCTATACTAGCATCACCACAAACACATGAAGAATGTGTTGTGTCTATGCCATTATGATGGCTACGATGTCACTAAGCCATAGGGATTTTTCAATCCTTTATGATCTTACGGAACCACTGTCATTTTGCAGTTCCTTGTTGGCCAAAACATCATTACATAACTCATGACCATATTCAGAGAGTGGGAAACAGCGATAGAGAGCTGGAAACCAAAGGTATCTGGTGGGCTGTGTTGTAGAATCAGTTCTTTTGTACCAACTTTGACCTTGCATTCACTTGCTCTTTATTATTTAAAGGGAGATTTCCTTTAAGAAGTGCCTGATCATCTTTGATGACTTATTATCGCATGATTCCCAGACATTGTAAGTTGCTAAAATGAATAATAAAAGCATACAGCTGAGACCGGTTTGGCTCAGTGGATAGAGCGTCGGCCTGCGGACTGAAAGGTCCCAGGTTCGATTCTGGTTGGGGGCATGTACTTTGCTTGTGGGCACATCTCCAGTAGGGGGCGTGCAGGAGGCGGCTGATCCATGTCTCTCTCTCATCGATGTTTCTAACTCTCTGTTCTCTCCCTTCCTCTCTGTAAAAAGTCAATAAAATATATTAAAAAAATAAATAAATAAAAATGAAAGCATACAAAACCTGTGAGCATGTATGTGTTGAAGTTAAACTTGTTACCTGATTATTTTAAAATTGATAGACTGGATATTTTGGAGCTTATTTATATAGTTTTAAGAATCTTGCATAAATAAACTAGGAATTACTTGAAAATACAGTAATCTTAGGGCACTGGCAAACTGAAATCAACATAAAGGTGTGCTTTTTTACTTATACGCTAGAAGCCTGGTGCACAAAATTTGAGCATGGGGAGGTTTCCTAGGTCTGGCTGGTGATCAGGGCCAATCTGTGGGGAGACTGGTAGGGTGATCAGGGAACCCCTGCTGGCACCCACCTTGACCAGCCTGGGGCCTGTGGTCTGGGGGCAGCCCCTGGGTTGAGTATTTGCCCCCTGGCATTTATTGCACGTCATAGTGACCAGTTGTTTCACTGATAGATTTGCTTATTAGGCTTTTATTATATGGGCTTACACTCATTTTCTGCCTGTTATTACAGTGGTTGAGTTTTTTCTTTTAACTCAATCTCTCCAATGTATTTGTAACTTTAGAAGTTATGTACTTTGTTTTTAACATTTTATTGTTTATCTGAATAATTTGATGTTCATATTTAATTGAAATCAAATGGAAACAGACTACTTAATATCATTATCACTCCATGAGTGAATCTTCTTCTTCCTGAACATTTTGGAATGATTTAACTCCAGGCACATTTTCCGTCTTACATGGTACAAATGACTAACATTTTAGTTCTGTCTCATTTATTTAATCCCCTAAATTAGAGGTAGTTAACTTTGTTTTAGGCAGTCATTGTTTAAAACTTATTTATGTGTTTACCACTTTTTTTTACTCACTATTAATTTTTTATATTTTGGAAATTCTTAATGGGAATCATTTACCTTCTTCCTGGTAGTACATTCTTCATGCTTTTTAGGCAGTAATCTCTCAGTTTATTTTTCCTGACTGCAAAACAATAATTCAGTTGGCACACAGTTTTAGGTTTACAAATATTTTCTCTCATCATTTCCAGTGTTGTCCTTGAGAAATCATCTATTTCTCTTCTTTTGTATGCAAACTTCGTTTTTCTGGTTGATTTAAATCATTTTTAAATGGTATTATATAAATATATTAAGAAGTGTTTAGTAGTAAAATTCTATTTATTTCTTCTTCTGGTATTTTTCTTGTACAATGATTTTTTAATTTTTTTTATGTTATTAGTAATTCTTAAAATTTCTCAGCTATGATCTCTTCCAGTATTACTTCTCTTTCACTCTTTATACTCTTTTTTGAAATTCCAATTGGATGCATTCTACTTAAAAATTCCTCTGTGCTTGTCTCTCCTTACATATTTCATATCTTTACCCTGTAGTTTCTTTAGATGTGTCTTACTTATATTTTGAATTTGCCCTGTTACTTATTTAACTATTTCAAATATAGTTACTTTACATCCCAGATTTGGTAATTAGACTATTTGGAATCTTCTATGATGTTGTTACTCATGATAACTTGTTTCTCATGAATTATCAAAGTTTAGGTTGTAAACTGAAATTTATGTGAGTTTAATGTGCAGAAATCTGTACGGGTCTAGGTTAGGGACAAACTCTTCCATAGAAGATGTGTATTTCTTTCTGCCTAACAACTAGAGGCACCAGTACCTTTGGACTCCATTGAGACATTTTTGGCATGGTTTTCAAACAGTAGTGTAATTCTATTTGAAGGCAAAAACTAATAGTTAGTCATTTTCCTTTGAGTGCTTATCTTTTGTTCCTTGCAACGTCAATGCTAATATCAATGCACATTTTCCCTGTTTCCCATTGACAGTAAGATACTTAGAAGGTCCAGACTTTATAAGGGGATCTCCATTCTAACTATTTTGTCCAGGCCAGAGTAGTCACACACCACAATAAATCACTTAGGTTTTATGTTTGTGATATCAACCAATACCCCTGGGCACATGTAGTTACATCCTTACTGTACCATGCTCCTTTACTTTCTGGCTATTTTTGGTTTCTGGTTATTTCTTCAGCTCCAATGCATTAGGAGTCTTTAAGATAAGGATGCCCATTAGGAGTCTTTAAGATAAGGACATTAGGAGTCTTTAAGATAAGGAGGCCCATTCCCATTTTTAAAAGCACATATGTTTGCCTTTACATATATTTTAAAACCACATCTTCTTGCTTTCTCCCCTTGTTCTACTTATAATAACATGCAAGCACTTTTCTAGGTTCCGCAGAGTCTTTAACAAACAGCATAAAGCTTTGTCTTTGAGGAATGCATCAGAGGAATCATATTGCCCTGTAATGCAAAGGAGAAATTCAAGTTCCATAAAAATAATTGAGAGGAAATGGAATCCAGGGAATGAGTGGTCTAGGATATGACAGTTGAGGATCAGGACATGGCGAATTACAAAAGCTGTCACTACTTCCCTCTTTCTCTTTAGGACAGCGAAGCCTCTGCTAATGACATCTTTTTTGTGTGACTTGCTCCTCCCCCACTCCTGTCTAGTTAAAGCCATTTTGCCCTCAGATCTTGGCTTAGTCATCACTTACTTTTTTTTCAGTCCTCGCTTTTAAAGGGAAGCCTTTTGTGACATCCTTGAAAGGTCAAAGTCCTTGGTACTTATTCCTAGTATATGTGCCCCTCATTCACAGAACTGAACAGATCTCATTTCTAATTCTTATACTTTTAGATTTATCTTTTTGCTTAATTTTAATTTTCCTTATAGAGTGTTTAATCTAAGAAGAAGTCATAATAATATGCTTTTTGTTCATCATTAAATTCCTAGCACCTGGCATTGTGAAATATTTGACTCTCAATACATATATTTTTTTGATTAAATGAATTGATTCTTCCAATGTAATGTAATTTTCTGATTATATGGGCCTTTTGCTTACAGTTCCGTCAAGTTCATTGCTTAGCATATTGACTAGTCGAACACATAGTCCTTTGTTAGACACAAGACAGCTTCACTGGCCACATTTCTGGTAGCTGTGGTAACCGAGTGGCCCAAGTTCAGGCAATCTTGGAGGTTCTGGGTTTATGGGATTGGGATAGTCTTGTGCTTTCTCCCTTCTCTGATCTGCAGTCACCCCCTGTTCTTGCCTCCACCTTGAGTGAAGTTAAAGCTACAGAAAACAATGGGATACATTTTTAGATTTTAGAGTAGTTAGATATAAAAACAAAGACGAAGCATTATCCCATTCTGGACTATACAAGAGCCCCTCAAGAGAGCTCAGAAAAATAGATTTTGGATACTACCATGAGAGTATTATATCAGGTTTTATTCTACTTGTAGTTTCATCAGTTTTATTTATAGACCCAGTACTTGTAAGACAAAATGGAAAGTCAAAATAAGCAAAAATACGTCAAGATTTAGAAGTGAAATTATACACGTAGGTTGTGAGATGGTAGGCCAGAGATAACATGGGCTGGGTTAACTTTAACAGTTTCTCAGGATAGGCGTGTAGAAGGAGGTTAATGTTGTCTTTGGAAGAACAAATAGTTTTCCGTAGGCTTATGAAGCCTGTAGCTAAGGTGTGCACACAACGAGAGTCTGCAAGGCTGGCCACAGGGCGTAATTTGGCCATCAAGAGGGTAGCATGGAACCTGAGGCACGGTCCAGAGGTCTCCATTGAATGGAGAAGCAAAGGGATCCACTGGGAAGCTTTAACCCTTGCTGTGATACGTGAAAAATGGCAGCCAGGAGAGCAACTCTGGAAGTATTAGGTTGAGCTTTTGTCTCTGGGATCAGGGTCTTCCCGATTCTCCTGGATCATCTACAAAGCCTTCCCCAGACTTCCCACTGCTGCCAAGGCCATTGAAGACCGCGTCTGGGGGACGGGGAGACTGAATACGAGGCAGTTCTGTCAGACAGAGCGCTCCCTCCCCATGGGGCCGGCTGTGCCAGGCTCTCAGAGGACATAACGCGCTTGTTAAGGTTTGGTGAATAGCAGAGTCTCCTCAGAGGGCGATTTGGGTTCCCATAGAGAAGTCATCAACACAGGGGAAGAATTCAGCCAATTATGCCTCACTTCATCAGTCCTATTTAGACGGGAGCCCCATGGGGCATGGACCATGTCTTCCCTTGTGTATTGTACGGTGTTGAGGAAACATTTGGCACTCAATAAATACCAATCCGGAGCTGGTTTCTTGTCCCCCTCCGCCTCCCACTGAGCTGATCTGAGGGAGGAATTCCCTTTGAAGTGCCTTGTCCCCATGTTTTTGATAAACAAGGCCAAGGTGCAGAGAAAGATGAAGCATCTACACAGCTCTGAAGCTTGCTGGTCTCCATAGATGATAAATGCTACCTCTGCAGCGAGATGGCTAGGGGGCAAGGGGCATATTTAGTGGGACCAGACAGTGAAAAAGGGTTCCTTTTTCATAAACATCGTCTTCCTTCTTACCTCTCACAGATTCATGATTTGTGCTTCCAAACAGCCATTAATAACACGGCCACGCTGTTGCCGAGCCGGGAGGTAGAGCCCTTATAAATGTGGTTCAGTTCAGTTGTTCTTGAGTTTTGCCATGTACACAGAGAAAAAACAAAGCGGGTAAAAAAATGAGAAGATGCATTTAAAAAATAAACATCACGAGAATAAACAAAAAAGAACATATATGTGTACCCCATGGACACAAAGGACAATGTGGTTATGGCCAGAGGGAGGGGAGAGCGGGTTCTGGATGAAGGGGGGCAAAGAGGAGGGAAATGAGGGACATTTGTAATAAATTCAACAATGAAAAATACATATTTAAAAGGTAACCTGTGATCACTTTAATAAGCCCTCGCACGGAGTTACTTATAGCGTTGATGTGTCTTTATTAAAAAATAGCTTTTTTTTATATTGAAAAAAAATTACATTTTTTTGCATCAGAAAAAAATATTTACAAATGTTTTTATCGGTATTGAGATTCAAATAACAACAAAAAAAATCTAGAAAATAAGATGGTATAAGTAAAATACCTTGTAGGCATCTGACTTAACATATGCATATATATTGCCAAAGGAATATACAATTTGTTTTTACATCCTGGATAAATCTCTCAAAGTGTTGTCTTTAACTACTGAGGCCAAGACATTTAATGTCATGAAAGACAGGAACTAATGAGGTTAAGTAAATCCTAGAAGATATGGCCAGATGGTGAAATGATGGCAGTTTTTACAATTTTTATATATTTATAATTTCAGCTTTCTTTCTCTCTTTTCCTTTATATCTCCTGTTTCCCTTTCTTTTTTTAGAATATATTTTATTGATTTTTTACAGAGAGGAAGGGAGAGGGATAGAGAGTTAGAAACATTGATGAGAAAGAGACATCCATCAGCCACCCCCTGCACGCCCCCTACTGGGGATGTGCCCACAACCAGGATACATGCCCTTGACCAGAATTGAACCCAGGACCTTTCAGTCTGTAGGCCAACGCTCTATCTACTGAGCAAAACCGGTTTCGGCTATTTCCCTTTCTTTATGTCTCTATTTCTCTCTCTCTTTTTCTTTCCTCTCCCTCTTTCTTCCCCTGCCCATTTTAGTATTTTCATTATAAACCTATTCCATATTGCGAAACTTACAAGGATGAATGTTTACCTTGAACTTTGATTCAGTAAATTAATGTCTCTTAACCTTAAATAACATACAGAATGAGAACAAGGCATCATGCAGCCAAGATTTTAAAGATAAATGTCACGCCTCCTCATATTTCTTTTGAGAATGAAGTAAAATAAATTAGCCCTATGTGGTTTGACTCATTGGCCTGTGGACTGAAGGGACCCAGTTAGATTCCAGTCAAGGTACATGCCTGGGTTGCAGGCTCCATCTCCAGTAGGGGACATGCAGGAAGCAGCTGATCAATGATTCTCTCTTATCATTGACTATAGGGCTGGTGAATGAAATTTGTGCATGGAGGTGGTGTCCCTCAGCCCAGCCTGCACCCTCTCTGATTTGGACTTCTTGAGGGATGGTGGGATTGGGCCTAAATGGGCAATTGGATATCACTCTCACAATCTAGGACTGCTGGCTCCCAACTGCTCACCTACCTCTGCCTGACTGCCCCTAAGTGGTTCTGCCTACCAGCCTGATCACCCCCTAACCACTCCCCTGCCAGCCTGATCAATGTTTAACTGCTTCCCAGCTGGTCAGATTGCTCCCAACTGTCATCCCCTGCTGGCCTGGTCACTCCCAATTGTCCTCCCCTGCAGGCCTGGGTCCCCCCCAGCTGTCCTCCACAGCACACCTGGTCCCCCCAATTGCCTTCCCCTGCAAGCCTGGTTCTGTCCCAGCCCAACTGCCCTCTGCCGACCCAGTCATTTCTAACTGCCTCCCTGCTTGCCTGATCACCTACAACTGCCCTAAATTAAGGGCAAGGCATTAAAATTGTAGTAACTAAAATAAATGGGAAATCACTCAATACCCTGAATATTTTCTCACCTTTGGTTGTGATAATGAGGTCACAGTTTGAAATCATAGAGTTTAGTGTGTCTAATGAAGGTTATTTCTCCTTCTCTCTGTAGGCAATTCAGATTATACCCAGGGGACTGTGTTCATTCAGTATTCAACACATAGGAACTCACGAGAGTGGCTGGCCTACAAAAGGGATTGAAACCCAGGATATTAATGAAAGGTTGAAGAAAGTGAAGTCTTCATCTGTACAGAGAAGGTTGAGAAAGTGAGTGCTGTTGGAAAGTCCTGAGGATATAAGTCATTTCAGTTTTAAGCCTATTTTTAAGAAAATATATTTTATTGATTTCAGAGAGGATGGGTGATTGAGAGAGAAAGAGAAACATCAATGATGAGAAAGAATCATTGATTGGCTGCCTCATGCACACCCTAAATTGACAATTGAGCCCGCAACATGGGCATGTGCCCTCATTGGGAATTGAACTATGACTTCCTCGTTCAGGGGCTGACACTCAAACACCCAGCCACAGCAGCCAGGCTAAACCTATTTTTAAAGCAACAGATTGGGGCTGGGAGTCAGGTGATGATCTTTTTGCCAGAGCTGCTAAGGAATAGGTGATGATAACAAGCAAGGTGTTCTCGTGTGAATGTTGCTCTTCAGTTGAAACCAAATAGCAGTTAATGCCCCAAGTCAGATCCATTCATTCAGTTAGTCTTTCAGTAAATAATTATAGAGCTCATGTACTAGGTAAGACACTCATAGTTACTAGGAAACTGGGATTGACTGCGAATGATATACTATCTGAACCTATGAACTTTAGTTTCTGGAAAGGCAGACTTTCATCAACCAGCTACAGATTTGGTCTTGAAGTATATTGTGGTGAGTACTATAGAGGAGAAATATAGGGTGCTAAGCAGCATATGGCAGAAGGGATCAGAGCTTTCCTCATGGTGGGGGTGGTGTGATTATGAAAGATTTTGCAAAAGAAATTATATTATTCTGATATGTGGATATCAGGAGAACCAAACAGAATGACCCAGGTAGAGAGCAGAGCAAGTGTGAATAAGGACCTGGGGAAAATGTTCCAGGGAAAAAGCAGCATAACTGCTCCCCGGCTGGCCCGGTTGCCCCTAACTGCGTTCCAAATATTTAATTTCAGTGAGTGACAAGATATCTCTGTGTTGGGAACTCAGAAAGGGGGAGGGTAAGTGTCGTGCAGTGAGAAAGGTGAGGACTTGCAGGCTTTGATAAGGACTTAGGGATTTGTTCTACGAACAAGGAGATGACATGAAAAAGCATTATGTAGGGGATTAGTAACATAAGATTCACATATTTGCAAGATCATGTTGATAGAAGTCTGGGGAATTGTTTGAAAGGCTTCAAGGTCAGATCTGGAAAGGTTTTTTAGAAGACTATTTAGTAGATTTCCACTCATAATGGCCTACACCATCTTTTCAAGATCCCCAAGGAAGGTGTATATTTCAAGAACAAGAGCAGACAGATGTTTGTATTCATTTTCACATTCTAGTCTGATCTCTGATCCTGGCAGACCAGGTTGTACACATCATGAAAAATCTCAAGAATACCCAATACCCTTTGTTTTCCTCATAGACCTCTTATAGACCCAACGAAAGTGGGCACTACCAACCTCCCATTTCTCAGCCATCATCTCAGGTGTTAGGCAACCCCAAAGCTCCCTCTCCCCAGGTATATCTTTCTGTTATAGGCTGATGGAAAACAGAGAATCCATCCAAACACCATTCATCACTAGCAGCAGCAGCTATAACCTCTTTTCATCAGGTTCCTTCTGCATAAATCACAGCCCCCAAACACTGGTTTTGTCCCTTGTTGGAACGCCTCCTGCCTGTGAAAGGACAGACTTTCTTTTATCCTGCAGATTGGGATACACCTTTCACTGACCATCACAGAAGCCTCCTAGGACAACATCGTTATCACCCCCTGTCCCACAATTGGACTGAAAGGGGAAAAAATTGCAATTTTCCCATCAGGTATGAATCTATTTTCTAATTTTTAAATAGAATGGTGTTTGTAGTTTTTGTTCTATTTTTAAAGTTCTTTATGCATTTTTATTTCTGCTGTTATATGTTGTTAGATAGCAAATGATGCTCAATTCTGGTTGAATTTTCATGAATATATTACCAGTTGGTTGAATGGGTAGAGATAGTGAAGTCCTTTCACTGGGGCCCAGTTAAAATTATGCCTTTGGATGGCTATCTTCATAACTTGAACTAGTTGTCTTTTGATATTCTTTATATTAACAGATACATTTTTCTCCAAATTTATTGTGGTATAAGTTGACGATTTAAAATTGTATGTATTTAAGGTGCACAATTTGATGATCTGATATATGTATATATTGTGAACTATTCACCACAATCAAGCTGATTAGCATATATGTCACCTCAAAAAGTTACAATTTTTGTGTGTGGTGAGCACACTTAAGATTTACCCTCTGCAAATGTCAAGTATGTATTATACAATATTGTTGCATTGGTCACATCGTTATGCATAGATCTCCAGAACTTGTTCATCTTGCATAAAGGAAATTTTGTATTCCTTGTCCAACAATTTCTCCATTTGTTCTCCCCAGCTCCTGACAACTAGCATTCTACTTAGCTTCTATGGTTTTGACTGTTTCAAACTCTACATGTGATTGAGATTATGTAGTATTTGTCTTTCTGCATCTAGTTATTTCAATGTTTTGCAAGTTAATCTATGTCACAGGTATTAAGATTTTCCTCTTTTTATGGCTCTTCTGTTTCCATTTCTCTGTTGGTGGAACTGTTTAGGCTGTTTCTATATCTTGACTATTATAAATAGTGCTGAAGTGAACTTGAGTGCGCAGATAACTCTTTCAGAACCTGATTTCTTTTCCTTTGACTATCTCCAGGAGTGGGTTGGTTGGATTACATGGTGGTTTTATTTTTAATATTTTGATGAAGCATACTATTTTCCATAATGACTACACCAATTTATATCCCCACCAACATGTATAGGTTCCCTTTTCTCCATCTTCTCTCTGACATTAATTATCTTTTGCGATAACAGCCTTTCTAACAAATAGGAGTTGACATTTCTTTGCGGACTTGATTTATATTTCCTTGGTAATTAGTGATGTTATTTATCACTTTTCATATACCTATTGCTCATTGGTATATCTTCTTTTGAGAAATATCTATTTAGATCTTCCGCTCATTTTTAAATCATATTATTTGTGTTTTGTTTTTGTTTGTTTTGCTATTGAATTTTATGAACTTCTTATATATTTTGGATATTGTGATTTACCATAAGAAATATATATTTGATCTTTCTCCTATTTCTGGGATAGGGCTCTTAAAACCCTTGGGATTTCTTAAGAGAAGAGACTAATAAAGCTGTCTCTTGATATGTTAATTAGGTGACTTTTGGACTGCTTCCAGATCAACAAAGAAAGAAGGCTGAGTGAGCACCAGAGAAGTCAGCCATGTGCTTAGAGGGTTGGAATGTTCAGTTCCGTCCCCCTGGCCTCTAGGCAGGGAGAGAGACTGCAGGTTGAATCCGTTACCAGTGGCCGATAATTTAATTATTCGTGCCTAAGTAATGAAACCCCAAAGGCCAGGTGACCATGAGCTTTGGGGTTGGTGAACATGTGGATACTGTGGGGAGTGGCTGCCTGGAGAGGGATTGGAAGCTCCATGCTTTTCTCCCATGCCCTTTCCCCATACCTATCCTAACACCTCTCTCATCTGGCTATCTACAAGTTATATTATTTTATAACAGAACTGGTAGTATAGTAAGTAAATGTTCTGTGAGCCACTCTAGCAAATTAATCAAACCTAAGGAGAAGGGATGAGGATGCGGGAGGAGGGGGTACCTGTGACTTATACCTAGTTGGTCAGAAGTACAGGTAACATCCTAGACTTTCTCAATAGGAGAGGGTCTTTGGAAGCTCCAATTTGTAGCTAGTGAGTACAAGGGCCAGATAAATAGCCTGGGCTTAGGACTGAAGTCTGCAGTGGGAGTCAGGGCAGTTTTGTGTTTTGTGTGTGAGCCCTCAGTTCGTGGAATCTGACATTATCTCATGGTAGTGTCAGATGGATTTAAAATATTGGACATCCTGCTGGTGTCTGAGACTTGCTTGACATTGTGTGGGAAGGTGTCCCTTGTCCTAAACACACAGTTGGAACTGGGCCCGGGGACCTAAAAGAGATATCAACCTTATTCTATTTTTTTATTCATCCACCAATTATTTATCAATACTGTCTATATATTAATTGTGTGTGTGTGTGTGTGTGTGTGTGTGTGTGTGCGCGCGCGCGCGCGCGCGCACTTAAGGGAGCAGTGGTAAAGAAAATCAATATTATGTCTGAATAGAGTTTATAGGCATTAAACAAACATGTGACATCATTCAATGGATATCTATTGACTGCTGGTGAAATACAAGGACTGCATTAGGTATTATATATAGAGAGCTGACCTAAATAGATATTACCTCTGTTTCTGTGAAATTTATATGGGCCATTGGTAGAGAGAGAGATGTTAGTAGTTAGGCAAGCAAAAATATAAGCAAAAATTTCAGAGGAACATGAGAGAAAATGATGGAGATTGGTGATCAAAGAAGCCCATTTGAGTTGAGAGTTAAATAACGACAGGGATTAGCCACTGTATGTATGTGTGTGTGTGTGTGTGTATATATATTTGTATTCATTTTTATTTTACATTTACTTTTTAAGGTGTTTAGAAAATTTGTGAGAATTTTACACTTTTGACTTGAGAAGCATATAATCAATTTGAATGTTGTGGGATATTTAATTTGTTAAATCCACAGTTTTGAGTTATGAGTTATATAAGAAGTATGTGATGTTTATAGAATGAGTAACTATAAAATAATAATTTGAATTTAGGAAAGAATAGTGACTTTCACACCTGAAAGTTGCTTCCACATTAACATGAGAGTCATCTTTAAAGAGTTTACTCAGAGACAAGTCTTTCTCCTAGGAGATCGTACTCATCTTCACAGCCAACATTGAGAAGTACATACAGTGGTACCTCGAGATACGAGTGCCCTAACATACGAGATTTTTGAGATACGAGCCGCCGAGCGAGCGATTTTTGCTTTGAAATACGAGCAACATTTGAGATAGGAGTAATCGCTCGGATCAGCCGGCTGCACAGGACCCACCAGTTTACTTCGACTCGAGCGTCTCATAGTTTCCCACGCCTCAAGGTTACGGAATGAATTAAACTCGTATCTCGAGGTACCACTGTATTGCCTTCCATAGCCATTCAGTTCTGTATAGCCATCAACTGATTTGCTCCCTGTTATGTATTTGCCCATTTATTCATATTTTTATTAAACATCCATCGAGTAGCTACTTTAAGCCAGGCACAATGATGGCACTAAATGTAGAAAACCAAGCAAGACAGGGTCCTTGCTTTCAAGGAACATTTACAGCAAAAGTAGCTTGGAGATACATTAATCTGATATCACAGGAAGTACAGCAAGTTCAGTAACAGAGGTAACCCAGAAGGGCATGGGAGCACAATTGAGGGGCATCTTATTAACCAAAAGGAACAGAGAAGGCCTTCTGGAGGAATGTTTCCTTGAACTGAATTGTCCTTAAGAAAATTGCAGGGAGAGGCCAAAGCATAGCCAAGGACTCTGATAGAGCACTAGTAGGGGCCCTTCATGAAATGACAAAGAGGTTAGCTTTATTAGAGCAGAGGTTTATTTATTCTACATCATTTAATCATACACTTGACTATAGTGTAGAGGATGGGTTGAGTAGATGAAGGTATTCAAGATTTGACAAAAGAAGACTAATTATGAGGCATTTTAAGGATTAAGACAAGAACTGGTAGATTACTGAACTAAGGCAAGAGGATGTTGTGGATGACGTTAATTTAGAGTATAAAGGAGGTATAATCTATACAACTTTGGTATTTTGACTTGGGAGGCTGTGATACTATCAATAATTCATCAAGATTAGGAATGCTGGAAGCACAGGTGTTAGAATGAATCCATATCTTATACATTTACATATTATGTTCCCACAAAATTAAGAGTTCCTTGCAGATAAGAAGCATTATTTAAACCTTCCTCGTATCTTTATATCTTCCCGTGTCCTGAGCAGTCTTTTTCTCTGTGTCGGAAACTCAATAAATAAGCACTTAGTCAGTTGAGAACTAGATTTGTCATCATCTCTTGGAGAGAAAAATTTACATGTTTCTTTATATACATTGAATGTAAAAAGTGGTGATTTGAGACTTCTCTTCCACTGAGAAAAGGAAATCTAGAATATAAGCAAGAAGCAGATAAAGTGGTTCTCATCTCTGAATTACATATCCTAGAAAAGTATAAGACACCTTTCATATTTTAAAATAAACATTGCTTTTTATATTTTCTCTAAAATACAAATTTTAACAGGTTCCTGAGTACTTAAAAAGTAGCCCTATATGGTAGTGATCCATGAACTAGATTGGCAGTGCCTCTCAGGAAATCACCTCTAAAGGAATGGTGAAAAGGTATACCAGTGTCCAGGTAATCCACAGGAAATGCTCTAGAGAAGGTTGTATATGGAAGAATCTAGATGCTCTCTAATGGGAAGTCAATGTGAGTAATGGATGTTTCACTGATATCCAGTGTTCCCTGTGGAGTGCCTATGCCCCCTACCTCGACACACATCCCAACTTCCGTTGAGTCTCTTCATCTCCCTCCCATACTCTTCCTCTAATTAGGCCAGTGGAGGAGACACGCATTCAAGGTGAGAAGAGCTACAGAGTCCTGTTTGGCAGCAAATTCACAGTAAAACAAATGTTCAGGGAGCTTGAGTCTCAAAGGGGAGCTCACGTCAACTAACTAATATTTCTTGAATTTTCGATCTATGTAGAGCTATGCATGTGTGAGAAAAAAGAAAACTGATTTGAAGCAGAGGGATTACCTTCCAGGTTCTTGCAGAGTAAAACTGAGCCCTAACAAGCGGAAGAATGCTTAGTAAATGAATCTTTGGAATCATTCTTACAAAACCGTTATACAGCGATCTTCTCTCCCTCAGAGCTTAGTTGCCTCACCCACTGATAATGATTATTTTTCTATTTAAAAAAAAATTCTCTAAGAGTTTCAAAATTATAGGGAAGGTACTGAATATCAAAACAAGGTTGCTTAAAGCTTTTCTTTAGCATAACATCATATGATAAAGCATGTGCTGCAGCCTATTTGATGTCACGGGGGAACAGAATTTGCTCTTTCTGATCACCTAGAAATAAGCACTGTGGCATGTGTTGCATTTAGAAGAATGACAGTCAATGAAAGGGTATTTGAATAGAGAGCTCAAGGCAAAAGAGCACTATTTGACTTGGTGGCCCCAAGATAAGAGGAAATACCAAAAGGTCCCAACTCTAGACATAGCCAGACCCTTGCTATGCTCTTCACTGACCGGGTGATGCCTGCAAAAGTGCACCAAGGGCATTTTTTGCCCACACGTCCAGTCTTTCCTCATTGAAGGTTTATGGGGCTTGTAATGTCAAGATTCATGAAATCCAGGGACTGTACTTGTCCTTGGAAGCAGCTTTTGATCAGCGAACTGAAACAATTAATTATAATAAATAACGCTGGTAGGAGTCCTCGCACAGCCAGCTGGAGGAGGAGGGGAGCCAAAGCACAGCCAGATCCTCCAGCTGCCGGGGTCACATCCTGTGTGGGAACAGCACCCACCGCTTACGAAGCCCCTGCTGAAAAGCGCGGTTGCTTTATCTCATCCCGGGGACAGTGTCAAATTCTGGTGGGTAGTAGGGGTGCCAGAAGGAGGTCAAAAAAAATCAGCCAGGAACGCACAATTTCTCTATATTCATCTGTGTGTGATTGCTTTGTGCCCTGGAGCACATGATTTAATTATTTTCATCATTGCCTCGGCTTCCTCAGCCACCAATCTCACGGAGGGCAATAAAATTGTTCAGCCTTTGCAAAAAAAAATGCAGCCATAATAATTTTTGATTCAATGAATAGTTAATGCTATAAAATCAGCTCTTGAATGACCACGTCCGACGGAAAATAAAACCCAGGGTTTTCTCAGCAGTTAAAGGAAAACATAAGCTTACATGAGATGGAAGTACCTTGCTCACGATTTTCAGAATATATAGCTGTTATTCGTGGCCTACAACCTGTGTTCGTCGAGGCTAATCCACATAAGAATTCTTGGTGCAGGTATTAACATCCCCAGCCTAAACTGAGGAAAGTAACATTTGGAGATCTTGACCATTAGTTGGTGTCTTCCAAGGGTAGTTCAAGAAAGCCCTGTGTGAGAATTGACATCGTAAGGTGTGTGGGGAAGGGGCAGAGCTGGGTTGGAAGGAGGTTAGAAATGAGAGCTTGAGATCTAGATCAAAGCAAATCAAAGGACAAAGCAGGGAGAGGAAACACTTAGAATGGAGAGGCATAGTCTCCCACACCCAGACCAAAAATCAGGAAGGAAAGGCGGGAGAGATGTTAGAAATGAACTACAAGACCTTGGGTGTCCTCTGAAATATACTTTCTTCTCCAGACCACAGAAGCTCTGTCTGGTACTCTGAGAGTCTTTGACCTGAGTTTGTATGGGAGAGTGTACATGTACGTGTACTAGAGTATGTTAATTTGACCTCCTTCATTTTGGTGATGTCTTTATTTGAAAGTGCTTACTGGTATAAGATCCAAACCTTGGCTCATTGTAAACTTGAGCAGTTAATCCTAAGGCTCACTTTTCTCATTGGAAATAGGGACAATCAAAATGCTTTTTCAGCCGAGACTGGTTTGGCTCAGTGGATAGAGCGTCGGCCTGTGGACTGAAAGGTCCTAGGTTCGATTCAGGTTGGGCGCATGTACCTTGCTTGCAGGCACATCCCCAGTAGGGGGCGTGCAGGAGGCGGCTGATTGATGACTCTCTCTCATTGATGTTTCTGACTTTCTATCCCTCTCTCTTTCTCTCTGTAAAAAGTCAATAAAATAAAACAAAATAAAGTATTTTTTCACAAAGTTGTGGGATGGAATACATGGGCATGCAGCACGTAGCACAGTGCCTGTTTAAAGTAAAGTGAGGAGGGAGGGATTGTCAATAATTATTTATTTTCTTACCTCGCCTCATTCTTTCCTTTGCTCTTCTCATTCACTCACTTCTTTAAACCCACCATGTTGCAAGGTCTCAGGTCATGTGTTATTGAGTGTCGCATAGGACCCATTGTGCTGGAGGGATTGTGTTGAAGGGACAGAGCACGGGGTTGCATGTGTACTGGGGGTGAGTGGGAAAGGGGGCAGGTCCTCTTAAAGATGTTGAACTAGTGAAACAGCAGAGCTGTTAAAAAATGGAGTGTCTAATAATATTTCAGTACATATAAGGACATATAAGGTGGATACATGGTGTCAGGGTGGTAACCAGCAAAGACCTGAAAGAATTATGTCCTTGCCGAAACTGGTTTGGCGCAGTGGATAGAGCGTCGGCCTGTGGACTGAAGGGTCCCGGGTTCAATCCCGGTCAAGGGCATGTACTTGGTTGTGGGCACGTCCCCAGTGGGGGGTGTGCAGGAGGCAACTGATCGATGTCTCTCTCTCATCGATGTTTCTGACTCTCTATCCCTCTTCTTTCCTCTCTATAAAAAAAGTCAATAAAATATATATTAAAAAAAAAAAAAAAGAATTAGTGTCTTTGCTCAAACCATGAGCTGGTTGGATTGTGGTTGTAGTATGGCTGGTTTATTTTGCCCAGAGTCATGGATGGTGTGTTTTTTTCTGTTAAACATCTGACTAGAGAGGCATGGTAGACCAATTATTTAAACTGAAGGATTTTAAATTCTTTTAGGACTTTTATGTCATTAGTTCTTCCCTCGTATATATTTGCTTTAATAAAAAATGCATTCTCTGTCCCCTACCACCAGTTGTATTCACAACTGTCACCCTATGATTTCACCATCTTTCAGAGTTTATATAGAGTGTCTTGCTAGGTGGGCCCATTAATATCTCAGTCTTATTGAGCTGCTGAGAGGGAGTGATGAGAGGACAGAGGATAGGTTTTAGTGTTGGACAGTGTGGCTCAGAGTCTTCACTCCACTCCTTACCAGTGGTGTTACCTTGGGAAAATAACTTGATCTTACCGATCCCAAGTTTCCCTATCTTACAGAGTTAATATCCATCTCCCGAGGTGCTGTGGAGAGTAAATGGAGGGAAGCACATTCAATGTCCATCGCAGTATCTGGATCAGAAAAAAAAAAAGCATCATCAATATGAACCCAATTGCCAAATCCCCCAGGAAATGAAGGGCACATTTAAGCTTTGGTTAGGAGGTTAGATAATAGGATCTTTAAGGAACTGTCCAAACCTTAGATTCGCTGACACCTAGGTGACAAGCCACTGAGAAGTCATACCTTCAATGGCAGGGGTGCGGCCTGCTCCTGTCTCTCCCTGTAAATCATCGCGTGACTCGGAGCACCAGTCAGCTGACCTCTTAGGGCTTGACATTTTTCAATTGTTAATGGGATGTTCTGATTTATTTGGTAACGGTAAAAAGATGATTGCTGATATTTAAGATAAAGGGCACTGTGTGTTCATGAGCAATTAATCAGGTGGTTTGCCACGTGAGGATGGATGGAGATGACAGTGGAAGACTTCCCCACAATCACTGCATGGTTACACTGTGCAGGCTGGGCCTGTGTTTGTAACTCAACTTTTGGCCTGTTGTTAGTCAACGCGATCATGTGCTTTCCTTTGCAGAGTTAGTTCCTGCCTCCTTCTCGCTCTCTGAGCGTGTTTCATTCACTAGGACAGTGTAGCATATGTTCTCAGTAGGTAGATGCTATGACTAGGCTTGATACTTTTAAAAAAAAATAGATATTTTATTGATTTCAAAGAGGAAGGGAGAGGGAGAGAGATATATATATAGAAACATTAAAAACAAGGGAGAGGCCGGAACCGGTTTGGTTCAGTAGATAGAGCATTGGCCTGCAGACTGAAAGGTCTCAGGTTCCATTCTGGTCAAGGGCATGTATCTTGGTTGTGGGCATATCCTCAGTAGGGGGCGTGCAGGAGGCAGCTGATGGATGTCTCTTTCTCACGGATGTTTCTAACTCTCTATCCCTCTCCCTTCCTCTCTGTAAAAAATGAATAAAATATTAAAAAAAAAAAACAAGGGAAAATCATTCATTAGCTGCCTCCTGCAACATTGGGGGTTGAGCCTGAAACCTGCGTATATGCCCTACCCAGGAATCGAACTGTGGATCTCCTGGTTCACAGGTCAACGCTCAACTACTGAGCCTCTGCTGCTAGGCAACCAGGCCTGATTCTATGTGAAATGTCGCAGACCATGTCTTACCACTTTGTCACGGTAATCATCTGCCTATCAAACTTCTTTACACTCTCTGTTGCTGCTACTGGTCTGTAAAGGATATTAAAATGCAATCCACCAATTTTAAACACTCTCACGACGTATCCAGGATCATGGTCAATACTAATTAAATCCCGAGGTTCGCTCCCTGCAAAGAAGCTCTGTAACATGTCTGCTCTTTACTATGCTCAGCTTTTCAGTTCTGCGTAAAATAAAGACTGTTTAACTTTCTCAGTCCCACTGACACTCCACAAAGAATATTACTGCTTCAGTTACCGGGCTAAATGATAAAATTGGACGTTTTTTGGTAGGTCAAATGGTTGATGTTAAGAATTTCACATGTATCAACTTAAGGCTGTTGTTCTTATCACAGAGTGACTGCACTTTTTGATTAGAGTTTAAGCTAAAAATGAACGCCCACCACTGGCCAGAGATATTGGTCTAGTTAGAGTGGACAGTGATGGAGCGTCTTGTGTATTGTAATGAAATATCTATCTCTTTCAGCTTTAATTGCAATAAGTTAAAGTAATCACTGTTTAATCATTATGTACTCAATAATATATATATTATTTACATATTAACATACAGTCAGTTTAGTGATGAGGTACTATATAGTGTCTATAATCCACTTTCATGCATCAATGTCAACCTAAACATGTGAAAGCATGCATTTTTTTAGAAGCACATAGTAGATTAAAACATATGAGAAGGGCAGAAACCGGTTTGGCTCAGTGGATAAAGTGTCGGCCTGTGGACTGAAGGGTCCCAGGTTCGATTCCGGTCAAGGGCATGTACATTGGTTGAGGACACATCTCCAGTAGGAGGTGTGCAAGAGGCAGCTGATTAATGTCTCTCTCTCATCAATGTTTCTAACTCTCTATCCCTCTCCCTTCCTCTGTAAAAACTCAATAAAATATATTTCTAAAAAAACATCTGAGAAGGGCAGGGGTAAGTTCTAGGGAAGCATATGGAGTGTGTTCACTGACTCATTCTAGAAGAGGAAAGGCAGATTGAGCAGACTGTTAGTGAATGGCTCCACTCGATCACTCATCCTGTATCCTCATCCTTTGCAAAGTCCTCTGCAGCTCCTCGCCTCAGCGGCGGACCTGCTTGCTCACTGGGAGTTTGGGCAGCCTTGAAACTTGCTTTGATCCCTAGAAGACACCGGGAGTCGTGTTGTGTCAGGTTTGGACCAGGATCCATGTGACCTTTCCCACACCCACTCGCTCTTGATGTGGTTCAGAACATGCTACCTCAAAGCAGGACACCTTGGCATGTTGCCGTTTGAGGAAACAGCAGAGACAGGAAGGTCACTTTGACCTCCTCCCCTCATCTCCCCTTTTCTCTGGAAAAGGCCATAAACCCCTCCTAAGAGAGGTCCCCTCCCCAAACTGAGAATAAAGAAGCATCCTTTCCTCCTGAGACAAAGGGACATTAAGAAGAGTCCTGACCCGCAGGTTTTGCTAAGTTTCCTTAGTTTATTACAGACACCTCATGTTGTTTAACCTGCTCTTCACTGTCCACTCTTCATCATGCCTGGCACAGCGTACAATGGTCGAATAACCCTTTCTTTGGGACTTCATTTTGTTAGGAAGGCTCTGGCGTCACGGAAAACTTACTGTCAATAAATCTGTATGCTTTCCTCTTTTTTTAAAAAAAATATATTTTATTGATTTTTCACAGAGAGGAAGGGAGAGGGATAGAAAGTTAGAAACATCGATGAGAGAGAGACATCCATCAGCTGCCTCCTGCACGCTCCCTACTGGGGATGTGCCTGCAACCAGGATACATGCTCTTGACCAGAATCAAACCTGGGACCTTCCAGTCCACAGGCCAATGCTCTATCCACTGAGCCAAACCGGTTTCAGCTGCTTTCCTCTTTTAACATGCCTTTGTAAGCTTACTTTCAGACCCAGCTAGGGACCCTAAGTCAGTGGAAGAAGACTTCCTCTCCCACAATTTCACAGGCTCTTACTCAGTTTCCCTTTACACAGCCCAGTCTGACACGGTTTCCCTTGCCCCGCTGAAAGATGAGGGATGAAGTGAAGGATAACAGAGCTGGCAGCCACCTGCAGGTACACAAGCCAGCCCAGGCAGCTAGCTGAGCCCCACCCACACTGCCGACCCCCGGAATCATGAGCCCATGGAGCCCCCAAGTTCTGAGGCTCGTTTGCTAAATAAAAATGATCGCTGATAAATCTCAGAGAGGAAGTTTGATTTGAGCTAGTTCTTGAAATTAAAAAAGGGACCGCCAGATTTCCTGGGCGATAGGAAATTCCAAGCTGGGAAAGCGTGATACAGACACGCTTACATTCACGGAAAGATTTCTTTTATTCCAAGAAAGTGAGACATCCAAGAAGTCCAGTCATACTGATGACTATGATACAGACTACATAATGTGTGTGTGTGGGTATGGGGTGTGAGCGTGATCATGCATGTTTGTAAAATTGGTGGGATATGATGGAAACGAATCTGGAAAAGCAGGTAGGAACAAGACTGAAACACACACACACACACACACACACACACACACACACACAAAACCTTGTAGGCCAAGCTGATAACATGAGTTTTATCTGGAATGTTTCCCTTGCTTGTCTGTGAACGCTTTGATTTGGGCTGGGGATAAAGAATTAGAGAGAAGGATTAGTCTTGGAGAGACAGCTGCATGGCACACACTCTGCTGGGCGCTTTATCCGCCCGTCATCTCGAGCATCCTGCCATTGCTTTTGGGGATACTGTGCCAATTTTTGGAGAAAGAAACAGTTTTAGAAGTTGGGGAACTACGCTCCCTGCTTTGCCAGGACAGTCTTGACTTGCACCCATGGTCTCCCTTTCACTGCCAGGAAGTCTGCCTTGGATGACAGGTTATATTGTTCTACTTAGAAGTAACATACATTTCCCGATTTTTGCTAAATTTAGGAAGTTACAGGTAATAAATATTATAATCTGGGGTTTGAATATTCATTATTGTACTCAAGTGACATTGCCCCTCCCTGTGCTTGGTATGTTAAACGTTTGCTTAATATTTTACTTTTATGAACATTTTTGACTAAACATTTTTACCCTGTGGGATGTTCCTCAGGAATGATGATTTGAGTGGAGAGAAATTTTGCCTCGATTTCTAGAAATCAAATGGCAATAAAAAGGCATTTTTTTCCTTGTTTACAAAGTCAGATTCACCTATATGGACACAAAAAAGGAAACTTTTAAAAACAAAAGTACATGAAAAGCGTACACAGGTATGTGTGATGTGGGTGGAGGGCAGAAAGTTCAACCATTTCCTCTCACGTCCCGATCTTATTTGAAGACTACGGTTAAATCAGTGGATTTGGCACTGACTTTGTTCTTGAACGGTATCATGTCTGCCTTTCGCTGCCAACCACCACAATCACCAAATATATACACTTTCCTGAAGCCAACGCAAACACAATTCCGACTCAAAAATTCAAAGAGTTGTCATGGTACCCGACTGGAGTTTTGAAAATAGATCACATTCCCCAGCTGGGCCCGTGTGTACCTCTCCGCAAACTTGATGGTAATTGCTTTGTTCTAGAGTAGGTCAAGTGTGCTGTCACTTCTTCCTGATTATATGTTTCCGGGAGCTTTTTAGCA
Organism: Lasiurus borealis; assembly: GCA_004026805.1. Lineage (NCBI taxonomy): Eukaryota > Metazoa > Chordata > Mammalia > Chiroptera > Vespertilionidae > Lasiurus > Lasiurus borealis. The sequence goes on from PVJN01001529.1 coordinate 97,498, forward strand.
TTCAAACTTGTCTTGCTCTATCACACACAATCGATGTGATACATGATCAGCAAATTAACACACTGCCCACACAATTTCCTGTGTGGTTATTAGCCAGTCTGATCAGAAGCTGCTCAAAAGCTTCACCACAAATGAGGGTGTGTAATTCGAAAACTACATATTAAAAAAAATATATACATGAAGCAAAGCTTAGAATATGATGCTCCCTCTATAGGGAGGATGTGTTTACACAAAGGATCGCAGTGTTGGGAGCTATGACCCTTAACCACGTGGGTCGAAAGGAAAGGGTACACAGAAGGGCTGTGGATTGGGCTTAAGAATACTCGCTGAGCCGAAACCAGTTTGGCTCAGTAGATAGAGCGTCGGTCTGGTGACTGAAAGGTCCCAGGTCCGATTCCGGTCAAGGGCATGTACCTTGGTTGCAGGCACATCCCCAGAAGGGGACGTGCAAGAGGCAGCTGATCAATGTCTCTCTCTCTCATCGATGTTTCTAACTCTCTATCCCTCTCCCTTCCTCTCTGTAAAAAAATCAATAAAACATATTAAAAAAAAAAAAGAGTATGGTCTGAGAATCAGAAGTGATTCTTGCCCACATGCCAGCAAAAGCAGCGCCAACTCGAACTGCTCTGAGTTCCAATCCTAGGCTCCAAACCTATCCAGGGCAATTTATTGATTGGCTTTTGAAGAGTACATTTTGTTTTTTAGATTATAAAAGGAATATGTTTAGAATTTTGATTTTTTAAAAAAAATTAAAAAAGAACACAGAAAAGGAATAACCATCAGGCTTGGCAGCTATTAAAATATTATTTATTTCCTTTCAGTCTTTTTTCTGTGTTTATACATATCTGTCTAGTTATATCACACTTGTATTTATATAGGTATCTACTATTAATATATTGCTCTTTAATCCTTAGTGATAACAAAATGTATGAATTTTCTAAGCTATCGATGTTCTTCGAAAACATTTCACTAGCTTCATGCTTTACAAAGGTATGGATGTGCCCGAGTTTGTTTAATCTTTCTCTTGCTGTGGATATTAGCTGATTTTCAATCTTGGTTATCGATTCTCTGAGGAGCATCTTAATTCATTATCAGAATAAGAAAGACTGGGAAGTCTAGTCCCTAAAGCCGAGCCAGTTTTGCCTGGCTTCCTGCCCTGGCTGTGTCATCATTTACAGTAAAACAATGCGGCCCCCATCGCTTTGGTTCCTCCCGTGTCCTTTACTCATATCATTAAATCCTCCCTGCAAGGAAGGTCCCTTTTCTCTCTCTCGTTCTGGTCACAGCGAAGGAACTCGGGTGCCATCACTAGAGCAAAGAGGCAGTGATGGATTACTGCATGGAAGGCCAAGTGTGAATGCAGGAAGGAACCAAGTGAGATGGAGGCAGGTGACTCGGAGAGTCCTGTGTGGGGCGGACCTGTGAAAACTGTGGAAGATACAGTTAGGCGTCTTACTGACCCAGCGAAGGACGAGATGAGCTCGATTAAAAGAAAGAGGAACTGTGTTTATCTCTATTTCCAGGGACAGACATTTCATTGGAGGAACTGTCTTGTGCTAATGGTTGTCCATAGCATTCTTTTTTATTCATGTGTTACATGTGTACATATCTTCCCATTGCCCTCGCCTCCCAGGCATACCCTAACCTCTCAGTGTCTTGTGTCCATTGGTTATGTTATATGCATGCATACAAGTCCTTTGGTTGATCTCTTATCTACCCCACCTCTCCTTAACCTTCCTGCTGTAATTTGACAGTCTTTTTGATGCTTTATTGCCTCTGTATCTATCTTTTTTGTTCATCAGTTTATCATGTTCTTTATTATCCACAAATGAGTGAGATTATGTGGTGTTTCTTTTTTCATTGATTGGCTTATTTCACTTAGCATAATGCTCTCTAGTTCCATCCAGGTTGCTGCAAATGGTAAGAATTCCTTCTTTTTTAGCACAGCATAGTATTCCATTGTGTCGATGTACCACAGTTTTCTGATCCACTCATCTGCTGACGGGCACCTAGGCTGTTTCCAAATTGTAGCTATTGTAAATTGTGCTGCTCTGAACATAGGGGTGCATAAATCCTTTCTGATTGGTGTTTCTAGTTTCTTAGGTTGTCCATAGCATTTTAATGTCATAACCTTGGGGTGATTATAGGTTTAGATTTTGGGTTGCTTCATCTAAGCTTCCCTGGCATTGGCACCATCTCAATCTACTGGCGTCCTGGTTTAATGAATTCAGCACCACCTCTGACCACACACATACTCAGATCATGCTAAGCCTGACCACATCAAGACACGCACAGTCTGACCTTCCTCCACGCTGTCCTGCCTGCCCAAATGCCCTACCTCCTCACCACATGGGAGGACCTTCCACTGGTCCTTCTGGGCAGGTCAGGGGCCTCACTACCTCTGAGAAACCTGCCCAGGTCCACAGGACTCCAGAGCTCCCCAGTTCCTGCTGTGGGCTCTGTCAGTGCTTCTGTCAGAGCATGCGTGACACATATGATTGTTCATCTGTATGTTGGCCCATCCCGGCATCCAGGCGCTCTGGAGGACAGGAAGTGCTTCATGCCCTTCATTGTGAGGTCTCTATGTTTAACACCTAATGGGGACCCAAAACACATTTGTTGAATAAACAGGCAAATGAGAATCCTTAACACCGGAAGATGATATTTTAATATAATAGGACAGTCATTTTTATTTTCCAGTTGGGTGGTTCTCTTTCGTAAAGTTATAGTCCTCCAACAATTTGTTAAAAAATTTTTTTTTAAATATATTTTCTTGATTTTTTACAGAGAGGAAGGGAGAGGGATAAAGAGTTAGAAACATCGATGAGAGAGAAACATTGATCAGCTGCCTCCTGCACACCCTGCACTGGGAATGTGCCCACAACCAAGGTACATGCCCTTGACTGGAATCAAACCTGGGACCCTTGAGTCCTTAGGCCAATGCTCTATCCACTGAGCCAAACTGGCCTCGGCAAAAAAAAAATTAAATAAAATTTATGAAAATGAATTTTAACGCCCTCATAACTGATTTTTTTTAAAACATGTCAACTGTTAATGAGGAAACTCAAAAGAAAAGTTAAAAATTCAGTGGAGTATAAAAATGAGTCTGGATGACATTACCTTGCTTGGGATTATTTTTTTTTTCCATGAGAAAATATGAAAAGCATAAATAAAACAAAAGGAAAGAGCATTGTTTTGGGAGTCACTGAATTTTACCTCCAGGCAAAGGAATAATTGACCTAGTAAATAACATAGAATTTGGTCCATAGATTAATTGTGAATTATCAAAAAGATGTCCGTTGGATACACAGCAATACAATTTGCCAAATTTTTGGACAAAAGGAGATAGCATTCATCTTGTTTATTGCGAAATAAAATATTCTATTTGAGAGCCCTGTTACCGGTTTCCAAAAATGATGAGACATGGTACCCAAGCTACCCACTAGATGGCAGGGTTACCATTTCCAAAGAAGCACTATTTTTTTCTTGTTCCAGAATAACTTCCAACAAACAAATTGCAATGTGTTTACTTGTACAGCTATAAATATGGCACATCGGATCCAGTTTTCCACCGAGTTTCATGTGATTTGCAGCTACTTTTTTTTTTAAATAAAAAGTCAGATTTATGAAGTTATTGGGTATGCAGCTGCATTCTTTCCAAATAATCAGAGTTAAGCCTCATTTCTTCTTTTGAATCAGATGTTGCATGTTCAGAGTGTCATGCGGTTAAAAACAAAAAAAACCTGAGGGGCCATTCATGAAGAAGTGTGCTATCTTTGAACCGTTGCACAGAACTCTCAGCACCAGTCAGCGTGAGCATCTCTAGAATTTCTTCCCAGTTCCAGGAAGTCAAAGCAACACCTGCTAAGTCTCATTAGATTCCAGACGGGGGTGATCGCTGCTGTTTAAAAACCACTCAGGCCCTGCCCGGTTGTGACTGGCAGAGACCAAACGTTGTAAAGGTAAACGGAACTGAATTTTCAGACAAGTGGAGGTGCTTTGATCAAGGTCTGGAATGCGTGCGGCTAATCTTTGAGAAGCAAATGGCGTGCATACAAACGAAACTAGCTGTAGCATTGCTAGCTATCCTGATTAGTCCTGTTGCTAACTTTTTTTTTTATTCCTAAAACCTCCAGAGGAGTGTTTTCCAAGAAACAGGAGTCAAGAAAAGAAATGCATTTCTTTGCCATCAAAAAGATCAGACCAAAAGTGTTTCAACCCAAATAATTTTTTTTTCCTACTTGCCAAGTTCATGCTGAGTAACACTCTGTGAAAAAGGAAAGGGAATCATCCAGAGGTCTCTGAATATGCCAGAGGTTCCCAGTCCTAATATTGTTTCTGAACTACTTTGAGCTACAATGTTCAGCTCACACAAATGCACATTACCCCAGGTATGGTTACCTGAAGCGTGTGTAACCCTGACCTCCTATGGACAGAGCGACACTCTACATATGAAAAACCAAGTGACACATGTTAGCGAGTCTGCGGGGCAAAATACGAAACATACAAAAAAGACCGTCCTCCTTCCATTCAAAACCCACCCAAACCAACACCAAACAGCAAAACAAAGTCCTTCTAGAAATCCCTCCCCTCCTGGCTGTGAACAAGAGGATTTGTAAATCTCAATCCAGCCTGGGGCAGTGTTTGGACACCAAGTATTTTCATGTATCAGGAGATCCGTCTTCCTGCCTCATCCCACTGCATCTCGATGCCTCTGCCTCCTAGCACAATGGAGATGCATGCACGCCTCATTTCCATAAATGACACAGCCCCGTGTTTTCCTAAAGACAAACTCCAATTGTAACCATTAGACCTAATTCGGGGTCCTTTGAAGTCGGAGAAGGACGGTGGGGACTTTTAAGCATTCCCACATGGGAATGTGCTCCGGAGTAGGTGAAGGGAAAGGAGGGAGGGGCTGTTTTGCCCCTAATCTCTTCATTTTACCTTGGACGTGATCTTTTGACATTGAAGTTGGTGCCTTGATAGAAAATAAATAAATAAATAAAAATCCTCCATGCCGGGGACCAAGTCATCTACATCGCTTCTCCCCACAGCAAGCCTTTCACTCTGAACCCAGAGAAAGTCTCTTCATCTCAGCCCTGACTCAATATTCTAGCTGCCCCCATGCAAGAATCTTCTTGGTTTATTTAATGTTTATTCATTTTTTTCTTTGCTTTTAAACGCCTTCTAAGCTTCCTTATTGTAACCAGGTCCTGAGATCAAAGCCAATGCCACACAGGCCTCTGCAGGCAGGTGCCCTGGCATTTTCATCCTTTTTCCAGTGCAATTGCCTCCCTCGGACATCACCTAACATCCAGGTTGCAAAGGATGCTGCGGACCCCCGCTCCCTTCCTGTGGACTTTCCCTCCTCCCTGGAGCACCTTTGGCTCCAAAGCGGCTCTTTTCAATCCGGGAGCCCCCTCCCCCAGGCCTCCCCTCTCTGAGCAGAAAAGGTGCGAAAAGCAAACAGGGGAAGGCGAAGGCGGTGCTCCTCCGCCTCCCGCCTGAAGTCTGAGCAGTGATTCAGGGGGTGAGAGCTCTGAGCGGGAGGCAGGAAGGGGGACCCGGGCTGCACGTCTGGGTCCCGCTGCGTTAGGCCTGCACAGGGTGGCTTTGTTGTGAGATGGGGAGGGTGAGGAATTCCTGAACCCCCCCTCCTCTGCTCCCCTTTCCCCACAACACACACACTCCAGTATGCAAATGGCAGTGCATTTAGCCACCGGAGAGGGCGCTCCATCCCTGGACCACTCACAGGAGCTAGTGAGCTGGGAGCTGCCTCAGTCCTGGAATGACTCCCCGGGGGAGAATCCTCGTGCACCTCTGGGAAAAGGACCCCCCCCCCCCAATGTGTAAACCTTGGCTGCAAGTCCCGGGGGCCAGGCCAGACAGCTCCATGTGGGAAATCTCAGATCCCAAATGTCACCCCATAGGAGTAGCGCCAAGAAGTCCTAGATCAGCGAGTGAACTTTGGAAGCAGCAGGGAAAGCAGCTGCTGGAATGCGCAGGGTGGGAGCCTGAAGTGTTGGTGGGTGGAGGGGGTGGGGGTGGAGGTGGGTGGGCTGCCAGGGGGGCACTTGGAGGCAGGCAGGCTGCAGGAACCCCGCGAGCAAGCCAGGAGCGGCTCCTGTACTGCACTGGCTCCCAGGGAGGGGACCGATTGCAGATTGCAGGGCAGGCAGGGTGACTTTCTCAGTGGCCAGCGCACCAGGCAGTGTTTCTGGGATCCATTGGACAAGCCATCAGCAGCGGCAGCAGAAAGGCAGGGGCTGGACCAGGGCAGGGCAGGTGTGAAGCAGAGCGCTGCCCGCATCCTGGGCACACCGTAACCCGGCAATTCAGCTCACCTCTTTCTTCATCAATGCGCCTTTTCAAAAAATTAAATTCTACCTGACAGTGTTTGAAATTAGCAACAGGAAAATGGCAAACTTCAGCATGGTTTTCTGCTGCTGCTTTTTAACCCAGATCCCAGTTTTCATGGACATTACCTGGGATTTAAAACCCAAAATGTAGGCCCTGGCCAGTTTGGCTCAGTGGATAGAGCTTTTCGGGCCTGTGGACTTAATGGGTACCGGGTTTGATTTTGGTGAAGAGCACTTGCCTGGTTGCAGGGTCGATCCCCAATGCGGGGGCGTGCAAGAGGCAGTCAATCAATGATTCTCTTTCATCATTGATGTTTCTATCTCTCCCTTTCCCTTCCTTTCTGAAATAAATAAAAGTATATTTAAAAAAGATAAAGTAAGTTTAAAAACCAAGTTTATAATAAATGTGTACTTTAAATTATGTAATTATAATAATGTTAATATAAGTAACTTTTAAAATTTATATTATATTTATAATACTTTGCAAAAAGTTTCCTCGATTACTTTAAGTGTATAAAATTCAACAGTGCCGAGACCAGTTTGCCTCAGTGGATAGAGCGTCAGCCTGCAGACTGAAGGGTCCCAGGTTCGATTCTGGTCAAGGGCATGTATCATGGTTGCGGACACATCACCAGTAGGGGGCGTGCAGGAGGCAGCTGATCGGTGTGTCTTTCTCATCAATGTTTTTAAGTCTATCCCTCACCCTTCCTCTCTGTGAATAATTGATAAAATATATTTTTTAAAAAATTCAACAGTAATTGCTTAGACTTACTATACACTCATTTCATTTCCATGACCAGTTGTTTTCAATACCGTGATGCCCCCTCCTATCTTGATGTCTGTTCTTTTATTCATTTCTCAGGGAACTGTCATGCAAATCTGAATGTATTTTTCACAGACAGCGTGGGAGCGAAGTATACATTCTGAATTCGCTTAGGAGGCGGTCTCGCTGTTTTTCTCATACCTGGACATCGATACGACAGGCAGCAGAATTTTTATGTCAAACATTTGTCTTCTTTAAACATTAAAATTTCCTTTATTTAACCTACTCATTGAGGACCTTCTATCTACTGGCATACCAGTAGGTGGGAGTGGAGTTCTCGGGGTGCCGTGGGGAAAAGAGTTTGCTGAAGTCCCCCACGGGAGAATGGGGCTGCATGGAACACTTGATTAATGATAAAAAATTAAGGGGCTCCCCTTCAAAGTCCTATCTTCATCCATCTACTATGGAAAAAAATCCAATGTTATATTTAGCTGAGCTATAATTAAGGGCTGTACACAAAGTTCCATATTAAAGTCCAATCCAGTCCAGTCCAGCTTAGCTGTGTTCTCAGCTGCAGCTCATTCAGTGTGGGGACCACGTGGTCATGGCTCTGTGGCTGCTTCAGGCTGGCTGGCACAGACAAGTGCAGGTGCTGGAGCAGGAGAGTGAGAGAGAACAAGGACTAGCAAACAAGAGAGAGGGAACTCCTGGTCTGGGACTTACACTTCCAAGAGTTTGTGCACTTGACCCTCTAGCCAATCCGTTGTTCTGACAAGCAAGCACCTTCCCTACATCACCCCATCTTCACTGCTCATGTGAAGTTTGATTTCTTCCCCCAGAGATCTGCAGGGAAGGAGCTGGTGGGTCCCTGGAGAGTGTGAAGTTGCATCTTCCTGGCAAAGCTGCCTAAATGACCGTGCATATAATGTCTGGCCTCCCCTTTGCTCACTTCCTGTTATTAATATTAATTAACCAACTAATTACAACAATAGCACTGGTACCTCCTGGGTGCTGCAGACAGAGTCTCTGACATTTTTGAACTTGTATTTAGTGGAGGTTCAAGGACATTATCTTTTATTTTCTTTCTTTCTCCCTCCCTTCTTCCTCTTCTTCCTTCTTTTGAGTAGGTGCATATGGGTATTTTTCTCCTTCATTTTTGAGATTGAAAAGTGTTGAGTTACAGCTGAGAATGTGTCTCTTTTTGTTAATTATTCTTAGTTTGTACAGGAACTTTGGGAATGTTCAGGGTTATATTAAACATGTTGAACACTCTTGCATCTTCATTTTTTTAAAATAAATATATTGCCCTGACTGGTTTGGCTCAGTGAATAGAGTGTCTGCCTGTAGACTAAAGGGTCTCAGGTTCGATTCCGGTCAAGGGCATGTACCTTAGTTGCGGGCACATCCCCAGTAGTGGGTGTGCAGGAGGCACCTGATTGATGTTTCTCTCTATTCCTCTCTCTTCCTCTCAGTAAAAAATCAATAAAATATGTTTTGTTTTGGTAAACAATAAAATAAATATATTTTTATTGATTTCAGAGAGAGGAAGATAGGGAGAGAAACATCCGTGATAAGAGAGAATTTTCGAATGGCTGCCTCCTGCATGCCCCCCACTGGGGATCAAGCCTGAAACCCATGTGTCCTGACTGAGAATTGAACCATGACTTCCTGGTTCATAGGTTGACACTCAACCACTGAGCTACACTTGCCAAGCATCTTAATGTTTTATTTTAATCTTCTTTTTGTTTTTGTCTCTTTTTTATTGTGACACCTAGAATAATTTGTTAGGCTAGTTCTTTTCTTCACTAATTTGTTCTTCCATTGTGTTCAGTACTCTGTACATCATAGTTTTTAATTCAGCAATTATACTTCACCCCTGAATATTCCTTCTGGTCTTAGGTCACATGACTGCTTATTCTAGTTGTTTTGTGAGGCATGTGTTTTAAAAACGCAATAGAGATATTGTCAAAAATAATTACTTCTTGAAGCCAATCTATTCCACTGGCATCCATGCCTCTTTCTCTGACTGTTCTCTTTCTTCTGAGACAGTGTCTTCCCGATGTCTGAGCGGTTGGTTCCCTTTCTGTTCATCTGTACAAAAGAGAGCTCCGCTGGTTTTGTGTAGATTGTACAGGTTGAAATGAGTCCTGTCCGTGAGGTTTTCTGTCTGATTCTTACAGGTTCTTTAAGAAGGGATAAAGGAAAAGTTTTCATTTACTCTATATTCACTTAGCCATTTTCTGAGATACAAAAGGGGGACTAGGTGGATAGTAGGGATTAAAAAGGGAGCTGAGCCATAACTTTCTCTGGCCCAGGTAAGTGCTTTATCATTTTGTTGACACATCTTCCTGGATACAGCTCTTTCTTTGCCACCCACAGTTGCTGCTGTGGACTCTTTGAGCTCCGTGCCCTTTGCATCAAAAGTGCCAACACTTTACCAGCGGTCCATGAGACTTACACCTTCTCTGCCAGGTGTTCCAGTTTTAGCAGGAGTGGTTTTGTCAAGTTCTTGACCTTTCTCCCCACAGGACACCATACAACCCCCTTCATACAAAAGCAGTTCCTATCCCTTTTACATTAACCTGCTTTTGTCCAAACTACATTTCAGCACTGACTTAACTCTTCCCTAATAACTACTCTTATCTGATGACACAGCTGACCAGCTAAATACATCATTAACTGGCCTTTCTTCCAGTGTGATTGGATTTGGGCAAAGAGGAGGGAAATAGATGTGTTATTGTTAGCGGTGGGGTGTCCTCTGTGTCCCCATCTGTTACCAGTGAAGGTGGAATTCTTCAGCTGTTTCAAGGAATGGGATTTCCTGAGACTCACACGTGTTAGGACAAGTGATTTTTATTTCCATGGAATGAAAACCCTGGGTTTCTAATAATATCACGTTTCCCTCTTTCCTGCCATGGAAAAAGTCCAACCTTGTCTTCAGCAGGGCACAGATTAAGGCCACTGACCAGCGTCTCTGCTCCATGTCCAGCTGGACAGTCCTAGCATCTGGCTGGCTTAGCTTGTGTTCCCAGGTGTAGCCAGGTGTGGTCCACTGTGTGATGGGTCCCCCTGGCCATGGGCCATGCGGCTACTTAAGGTCACATGTAACAGGTCATGGAGCAAGAGAGCTCAAGAGGAAGCAAGAGGACAACTTCATTGGGAATTTTAACCTTCCAAATTTTGCGGGCTTGCACTCCTAGCCAATGATCTTTACGTCAGGCTAGACTGACAGATGCGCACCTTCCCCGCATCACCCCAACTTCCCTGTGCACATGTCCACCATCCCCTTTTGTTCTAGCCCTTTCCGCAGTGATCTTCAGGGAGGGACCAGTGGTTCCCTGGGGAGCATGAAGCTGTAGCTTCCTAGTGAAATTGCCAGATGACCATTCTTACAATGTTTTACCTCCCCTTTGCTCTCTTCCTTTATTATGAATAATCATACTTAGTTAATGATGGTAACATTGTGTGTGACATCATGCATTTGAAAGGAAAGGAATCTATTAGATATTTTGGTTTTCTCTCTCTACTCAATGGAATGTGCATAGGCTCATCTTAGATGTGAGGTGGGAAGTGCATGATAAGAATGGCAGAACAGTAAAACAGAAAAAGCCTGGGTCCACATTATGCAACTGAAGACCTGGAATGGGTACATTTAGATTTTATGCAAATGAGACATAAAGCTCTCTGTTGTCTAAGTCCTTTACTATTGCCCTTTATCACATCTGACAGAAGTTTCTGCGCATATCACCTTGCCCTGGTTTCCATGAGTGAAGTAGGTCTTCTCCAGCATTTTCCTAGAATCTAAGAAGAGGAGACATCGCCACCTACTCCCATTCTTGAAACGATTTCCAAGATTGGTAGAATTTGAACTTAAGATGAAGTCACTTTACCTGTGATCAGTTTCCCTCCCGCCCTGCTTTCTGTGATACAGGTGTTGCTCTATCAAGAAGTAGTGCTTTTATTTTTTTATGAAACACATTATTTAGAACCTACACTAACCACCTCCACTAAGCATGAAAATATTTCATTTAATAGAAGTTCTAACCACTAGTCATATTGAGAAATGGCTTTAGCTGGTTGTATAACTTAAGAAATACCTATTACTAATCTACAGGCCCCCTTACCTTCTCAATGCCCACACCAGAAGATTTCCTTGTTACACCTTTTGCTATAAATTATGTACTGAAGATAGGGCATGGCACTCGCGGTGCCAAGCCAAGTGTCAGATAAGTAGGACAATCAATGGTTATTTGTTGAGCAAATGGTTATTGATCATTTTTTAACAACTGCTCTCCAGATGTTAGGGCTTTGCTCTCACTGTGTGTGAAAACAGTTCAAGTCTCCAGAGCGGGAAAGAGGGCTGTTCACACAAGGATAGTCCTGGGCCCAAGAACAAGGTACGGAAGCAGGCGGAGCCATATTAGCCCTCGCCTGCAATGACCCTCAACTTACTGTCTCCTCAACCCTGAGCTCTGCTCGGTTAGTTTCTAGTCTTAAAAGAGACCAACGGATAAAGCCAAGGGACCGTTGAATTACAACTTACAGCTGTCAGGAGGGCGCTTTAGATACTTTGTGCCCAGAGAAAGCAGGAAAAAGAAGTGCTAGCATCCTGGCAGGGGCCGTTGACTCCCATCAAGGGGAAAAGACAGAGCTGCTTGCAGTGGTTCTCAACCTGTGGGTCGTGACCCCTTTGGGGGTCGAATGACCCTTTCACAGGGGTTGCCTAAGACCATCAGAAAACACCTATTTCCCATGGTCTTAGGAACCAACACACCGCTCCTCGGGGTAGCAAAATGTAGCAATGTTGTTTACTGTTGTCATATGAAGACTGTTGCCCATGCTACACCACGATTCAAGACAAAAAATTTCATTTATTTGTCATTAGAAAGAAATATTTCACAATATATAATTACATATTGTTTTTGTGATTAACCCCTATGCTTTAATTATGTTCAATTTGTAACAATGAAAATATATCCTGCCTATCAGATATTTACATTACAGTTCATAACAGTAGCAAGATTACAGTGATGAAGTAGCAACGGAAATAATTTTATGGTTGGGGGTCACCACCCCATGAGGAGCTGTCTTAAAGGGTTGCGGCATGAGGAAGGTTGAAAACCACTGCCTTAGACACATGGTGGTAGGGAGGGCAGGAGTAAATGAGGACTCAGATGATCTCTTTGGGTGCTCCCTGGTATGCCCTGTCCCATTGTAACGGAGAATGGGCATGTGCAGCAACTCTGGGCTGAGGAGAAGATGACTATGAAGTGGTCCAAGTAGAGATGAATCTCACCATCGGGGTAAGCCACCATCGTGTGCCAAAATGGTAGCTGAAGGTGAGGGGACTTTAGGGTGCCTGGTGGAGGAGGGAGAAGATGAGTGCCCGGTGCGCTTTGCCATCAGCTGCTGTCTTAGGAGCTGGTGTGCATCCTATTAAACTGCTCTTTCCAAACCCACGTGGGGAGGGTCGCTTTGTAATGTGCTAGTCAGACTGTTGTTTTTTTCTTCATACCCCTGAAAACTTTAAATTTTGTCAAGGCTGTGGTGAGAGCTGTGTACCTGTGTAGGTTACAGTCTCTTCCAACTTGCGTTAGTCCTTCGGAAAGAGCATCCTGAAAGTTAAGAACTTCTGGGAAAGATAAATAATCCTTACTGTCCCGCTGTTACAACCTGTGACTGGCACTTCATGGTGGCAATAACGTAAACATATTTAAACATGCTGGAGAGTAGAGGGTAATAAAAAAAGGTGTGAATGTATGGGAGCGTGTGTGTGTGTGTGTGTGTGTGTGTGTGTGTGTGTGTGTGTGTGTATGCGCGTGTGTGTATGCTGGAGGCTGACAAAAGAAATACGGCTAAATCTTCATCTTCCACGGGGAAGACAACAGGTGAAAGCTAAAACTGAGAAAGCCAGGAAGGGCAGTAAATAAAAGCACAGCACAGCATGATGAGAAGGCAAATGAGAATACTCGGCTCAGAGAATTGGGAATGATTGCACTGCAGAGAGGAAACTGATAAAGTGAGATTTCTGTTTGTTTTAAAAGGAGAGGAATTCTTTCTTAAATGTGTGCATGCCTATGTATGATTGAAAATATGAAAAATGACAAGAGGACTCTGCTTGTCCACTGAGTATTATGAATACTTTAAGATGATTTTATTTCTTCTTCACCCTGCATCCTCCTTCTTCTTTACAATGAACAACTTAGAACTTTCAATTCAGCATTAGCATTCAATTATATGTTGTAATATAACTTATCTTCTGTTTTATGTTTATATTTGTAATGATTTTATAATTTACATTAATACCATTTTAAATTCAGCTATATTTCAGTAGTCTTCATCCCTTCCTCCTTCTTTCTTTTCTTTTTTTTTCCCCCAAATTTGATTTTGTCAAAAATTTACAGCTGGATATTGCTGATGGAGAAAATAGTTTCAGTATTTGTTTGGGGCCATAATCAGAAGGGAAGTCGAAAGCAGGTGAACCCTTACCTCCTTTTGTCTGCATCACCCTGTCTTCTTCTTCTTCTTAATATATTTTATTGATTTCTTACAGAGAGGAAGGGAGAGGGATAGAGAGTTAGAAACATCGATGAGAGAGAGACATTGATCAGCTGCATCCTGCATGCCCCCCACTGGGGATGTGCCTGCAACCAAGGTACATGACCTTGACTGGAATCGAACTCAGGACCTTTCAATCCGAAGGCCAATGCTCTAACCACTGAGCCAAACCAGTTTTGGCAGCATCACCCTGTCTTCTGTACTCAATTGCTTCTTAGCAGATGGACAGTGAGAAGCAGGGGAGGTGTGTTTACAGGTGTACCTGGCACTTTCTGTCCATGGTCTGGGGACTTCCCCCTAGGAGCAGACAAGGAACCGAGTCCTCTGTCTGTAGCCTAGGCAACAGGCCTTCAGTGGGAACTGCAATGGGTGTGGAAAGCCCGCAAAATACCCATAAGCTTAGCATGTAACTTAGAAGGAATGTCTAGAATGTGTATGGATGCCATATTATGGGAGACAAAGAGCCTAGGGTTATATAAGGCCAAACTCTGCCGCATTTGGTGCTCAGCCCCTGAAGGAGACTTCCTGGGCCAGCACCAGTGCCAATAAACAGTGCTTTTCTAAATCTCCGGGTGCATACGGGTTGTCACTTCTCACTGACCTGATTTCTTCCATAACAATAGGGTATTGACTACTCAAGTTCCAAATTGTGGGAGCCCCTTTCCACGTCCCAATGGTTCAGAGTTCCTGTTCAGGGTTCGAGTTCTGGAGGAAGCCGCAAGCAAATGAAAAGAGAGACCAGAAGAGCATTAATTTAGGGTATTGGGGGCCAGGCAGGAGCCTTCCTCTAGTGGAAAGGATTACCTCTTGCTCTGGCCTTTTTCTCCCTTTTATTAAGACTTTGGGATACCCATGACCTTTACGCAGGAAATTACAAGAACAGAAATTTACATGAAACAGGTAGAGGCTGCTTCAGCTAACAATGTTTCAACTAAACAGTGAGTGATTAACTCTGACCTTTCAGAGCCATTAAGGTTGACCAGCCTTCTGGTCTCCTGTTCACATCTTTCTATTGGTGAGATAATGTTTGGTTTCCAGCACAAATGACTCACTAAGTTAAATCTTCACTGTGCAAATGAGCGATCCAAGGCTCAGATAGTTAACTAATGCTGGGTGTCACACAGCTATTAGAGAGGGGAGGTGAGGAAATGCAGTTGTGACTCAAACCCAAACTCTTAAGTCATCTTAGTATTATCTATGTCGTTCCTTTTTTTAGGGGCAGTAGTGTAAAATCTGAGCGAGGGATGGGAAAGGCTGGGCAGATGGGGATCATGTGTAGGACAGACTTAGGTTGACGATTGCAGTGAGGGATTTGGGTAAGAAAGGCAGAACTCCAAAGTGGTCACCACTCAAATGAAGAGGAAGGGTAAAGATAGCACATCTGTAGGCAGATCTTATTTTCCTTGTCATTTTCTCATAAAACAATCCTTGCCAAGACTTCTACCTGTTTGACACCTGCCTTTTCTGTAATTACCTAGAAGTCTCCTGTTCCTTCATCAAGGCCTTTTCAAGTTTCTGCTCTGCTGGAGTGCTGTCTCTCACTTACTTTCTCCTTCCTCTGAGCTGCACTATATGCATATCTGTTATTATCACCATCATAATCCAGTAACTATGATGATAATTATTAATTTCAAGTCTAGCTCCACACTGGATCGTAAGCTCCTTGAGGTCAGTGTTTAATATTTGCAAAGGTATTTCTCCGCACAGCCTAGCTGACTTTGCATCTGCAACATAACATGTGATCCATAGTAGCACTGGGGATGTGAACCCAGCTCTGGTTATTGCAGGAATAAATGAATGAACAAATGACAAACATATTCCCTTATAGGTTTATGTGGGCAATGAGATTTGGGAGAACATGTGAAATGATTTTTCCTTGTTTTGATATTTTTATCCTGCAGGAAAAAAAGTTGTGATGTTTCACAAAATGGTAGATAACATTTCACCACTCCAGAGATAATTTAATGTATGATCCCCAGTCATTCAGTAACTTTTTTTCAGAGCTACCTAAGTTTTACCATCTCGAATATTCGTATACGTATTATATTGAGAACCTGAGCAGTGGAGATCCTAGGACGGAGCATAAAGAATGAGCAGCACGTGGTCATGTGGGAGAGAGAGAACATCCCTGTCCATTTCTCCCCTATCAGATACTGATGGAAATTCATATGGCTCCTACTTTGTAAGCTCTTAACATTACAGAGCCAACTTCCTTATTAGACACCTTGACATAACTGAGTGAAAAAGAAGTAATTTTGCAAAGAAGATAGAAAATGAACCCCGGTCTCCTCTAGAGAAATGAGTGTTCTGAATTGTCGGGGAGTCCTAGTGCTCCCAGCTGTTCTTTGGTCAGTCAATCTGAGAGAGAAGACAGAGTGTACTGGGGAGACTGTTTTTCAGAAAAACTGACTGTTTAGATGTTTGACAACCAGTGCAGGGGGAGGCTGCTGTCCCCGGACGTGCTATTCTTCCCATGGGCAGGAATTTTTATTCATGTTGTAGAGCACAAGCACAGAATCTAAAGGATTCTAGGGAGTTATGTCTGCAGCAAACCAACCTCTCTACGCTCTCCTGTAGGGACATCTCAAACGCGCTTTTTATCCCTCACACCTAGTCTATGCAAAAGATTTCTGTCTCTGGGGGCTTGTCTGTGTTTCAATGAATTTGCTTCAATGACAAGTAACGTGGTAGGTATTTCAGAAAGCATCCATAGCCGTTCATCCAGGGGTCATTTAAAATTCCGTCGTATGTGTAATATCTCAGCCCAGCATTTTGGTTGACATGTGTAGCCTCTAGTTTCTTTTTCATCCCTTTTCCCCTGAAACATTGTCTTCCTAACTTATCATGGACCTCATTGTTGGGCTGGAAGTGAGGGGAAATTTTGGTGACCTTTGCCAAAAAATAGCCATTTGACCTTGAGAATTTCAGGAAACTTCTCCTTGCCTCAGATTTTGAATTTGTAAAGTGAGTTGGTGGCAGTTGGGAGACAGGGGTTGATGAGATGATCTCTCCATGGTTTCAAATATCACTTCTTTGCTAAGAATTTACTCACATGTCCTCAGCCCAATTTTTGAAACATAGATGGATGTTTCCATCAAATATTTCACAAACACATCAAGGCCAGCATGTAAAAGTGAGTCTGATGCCTTAATAATTTCCCTGTTGTCCTTTGTGATAGTGAATAAAGCTAAAGCTCTCCGGTTACACAGGAAACACCTAGAATTCATCTTGGGTATCACAACTACATTGCCTGGTACATGCAAGTCTGTCTATTTGATGTAAATTCCCCCTCATTCATGGTCCCTGTGTTAGATTGGTCTTGGTGAATTAAAAATGGATAATTGTTTAATAAAAACAATATTTTTGTAATACTTCTTGACATAGTTTTCCATTAAAGAGCTACACTTTTGCTGTTAAGACTAGATCATGAGATGGAAGCAAGACTGACATATATAGATACAGAAGAGAGAAAAGGGGGACATAAGAATCTCTTTTCTGGGTTGGGTGTCAGATAGGGAAAGGGGACTTGAAGGGCAAGGGGTAAGAGGTACTTGTACTGTTTTCCACCCATTCCTTTCAAAGAACCATTGTTCTTACTCATTAGAGCATAGCCTTAGGCAATTCCAACTTTGTATTTAGCAAGACATCAAGGTATTATGATGCATAGGAAGTAGTTTACATACAATTGTAGAGGCACCTAGATGGATTTAGTAACCTCCCCCAAAAAGGGAAGACTAGGTTTGGTATGAGGAAGTCAGAGGGACAGGGACAGGCAAGGATTTCTATCTTTTTGCTTGTTTGTTTATTATTGTGTATTTCCAGAACCTAATATAACATACTAGGTATATCATAAATATTTATTGAGTAAATAGGTGTGGTATGATACCCAAAGAAGCAGACACTGTCGTAGACATTATTACAGGCTACTGAGAGATCAGGCAGCATGAGGAATGTCTTTGGAAAACAGGAGAAACCGCCGATGACAACTCATGGATGCAACACAAGGGTCCAAAGCTGATGCCAAGTTGGTATGTAAGTTCCCCACTCCCACCTCAAAACTCAGCTCTTAAGTTAAGGGAAGAAGAAGGGACAACAAAAATCCGGAATTATTTTGACTTCACCGAATAACAGATTTAAAAATATAGAAGAGAATGAATTGTCCTTAATTATAATTTTGTTTTTTCTTCTGTCTCTTGAAGGAATATGACAGTTACAGAAAAGAATATTATGAGCTTGTCATGAGCAAGGGAGCATTCCCAAAAGGAGTCACTCTCATATATTTGTGTCTTTCCCCAAAGCCAGGTTTATGAGGGGAGACTCTCCAATGAGCCAATAGAGTCGCATGCGGGTTACACACAGAGAAGGGGGCATCTGAGATAGAAGTGAGCACATCTGGTAGTGGATGTGAAGTCTGGTCCACTAGCACATCTGCAGGCGAAGAGGCAGGCATTGGTCTGAAGCCAGGGGGCTGCATGGTGGCAGGGGTCCTATGATCATGCTCCAAGGATGACCCCTAGCTTGAGTGTTGGGTGGTCAGAGCTCTGAGTTCTTTCAGCCCACCAGGGATCGCGATCTTATATCGGTGTCCACATGGAGCCCTCACCCAAGTGTCCAGTCTTGCAGTTTTGTGCATTTTGGGTCTCTTCCAAGGTCCTCCCCAACATACCCCATTACCTCAGGATTTGGCATGTTGCCACTTGACAAAACTGTTGTGGCTGACAGTGACTCTGCATTGGGTTGTCAATGTACTGGGTTGACTATGTACTGAGATTCTTCTCTGCTCCCAGTTTTGTTCCTCTGTAAAACTCTTCATTGGCTTCACATAATGTGGGAGAAGGTTGAGCATTCAGACTTTTTCTATGGTTGAGCGTTCATGGCTTCACTGTGTCCTCAGTCTTTCCGCTGCTCTCCTGTATATTTCCTCTGCTTTCTCTATGTCACAGCCATCATTTTAGGCATCTGGTTTAGAGGTGAGTGACTGGGAAATCTAGTCTACATAGAAACATCTTTCTTTAACTCACATCAAGGTGTTATATGGGCTAGTGATGGTCAGCCTTGCATTGCCAGTATCTGCACACCAACTCTCTCTCTCTCTCTCTCTCTCTCTCTCTCTCTCTCTCTCTCTCTCTCTCTCTCTGTGTGTGTGTTTTCTTGCTTTAATCATGCTAGTTCTCTAAACATGCACCATCCTTTTTTCCCCACCATTTTAAGGAACATACACATTTTAAAAATTCCAACTAAAGTGTTACTTGCTCTGTGAATCCCTCCCTTCTCTATGCCCAGTGGAAAAATTAAGTATTTTTGCCTTTGATTCAATTTCTACATTGCACATACTTCTGCCCCAGCAATTATAACACTTGATTTCCTTTTGTTGTGCATATCAATAGCATTGTAAGCAGTCATTTAGAGCCATGCGTTGTGTCTTAATCATCTCTCTATCTCTCAGACCTGGTATGCCTACTGATTCCTAACAGAACAAAATAATGTTTCTTCACTAAAATTTCTCTGCATTTTCTTCGACCTCTGATGAGTTAAGATGAAAAGAATAATGAAAATTTTAAGATTAGAAACAACTGGATTGAGTTACTAAAGAAATATCCTAGACCTCAGGTCTTACCTGATATATGGAAACTTCTGTTAGCATTTTCTAGGTTTCAGAGAAGTCAAATAAAGTTCCAATATACAGAGATGATACAACAGACAGGATAAGACTAGATTTGAGTGTTTTCTCTCATTTTGGCCATACACTAGCTATGCAACCTTGGAAAAATCATTGGACACATTTGGCATCAATTTCTTCTTTAATTTAAGGAAAGCCAATAGCTGTCTTCAAATAGTGGTTGTACACAAAAGAGATGTGCTAACACAGGTATTGCTGCTCTTTGGAACTGTATTGTTTCTCAGGATCATGCCTTTTGGAAAGTTCTTTGTCTCCTCTTTGCTCCTTCCACGGAGAAGCAGTAAAACAAATCCTGGAATAAGAGTTGGAAGCTATTGATTGGGCGAATAAAATAAGAAACACTTTTGTAATAAGTAGTGTTGCAATCACGGCTAAGATTGGCTTTCATTTGATAATGAAACATGATTCCGTGAAATAGTAGTTAGCTAAATGTCAAATGAAGGTTATTCCGTTAAAATGCTGTTTTAGTTCAATCAAGCAAAGACGAACTCCTGCCTCTCTTTGCTATTACAGAGCACAGCTATTAGTGATTTTTTTTTTTTTGTATTTATGCAATTTCCTTCGGCTGGAGGAATTTCTGACATGTTTTTATTCGGTTCTTCTACAGTGTAACGGTTTGACTGGAAATCTTTATGTTAATGAAAAATTACACATTGCAATATATAATATATATTAAAGTAACTCTATAGTGTGTGTGTGTGTGTGTGTGTGTGTGTGTGTGTGTGTGTAAGTGTGTAATTCTAATCTGTTATTTTAAAACAGACCACGGGGTAAGGAATTGAAACATGCATTGCTTTGTCTGAATATGGAGGTTTGGCAAAATGCATATGCTCTCAGGCAAGAAGAACTAGCTTTACAGTCAGAAGCTAAATACAGGGTGGGACCAAAGTAGGTTTACAGTTGTTCGTATGGAAAACAATACAATGATTAATAAATAATGATAGCAGCACTCACCCTGTGTTTGGCGTACTCACCACTGTAGACCTACTTTTTAACATTAAAAAAATATTTTATTGATTTTTTACAAAGAGGAATAGAGAGTTCGAAACATCAATGAGAGAGATACATCAATCAGCTGCCTCTTGCACGCCCCCGACTGGGGACGTGCCCACAACCAAGATACATGCCCCTGACCAGAATCGAACTGGGGACCTTCCACTCCACAGGCCGACGCTCTATCCACTGAGCCAAACTGGTTTTGGCTGTAAACCTACTTTTGCCCCACCATGTACTATGGTACTCCACTTAACAAATCAGTTTGGGCAAATAATTTAAACTATTTGAGGCTTCGTTTGCTTATCTATGAAATTAAAGTTATAATTCCTCAATCTTGTTATCTCTTACTTGTAATGTGCAAAGTAAGTGGAGAACTTTAACACTGAAACGTAGAACATCAGGTGAAGTAAGGAATATCTGATGAAGCCCAGAGCATCGTCCTTGGGACAGACCTACTAGCTCACTTTGTGTCTGTCAATTACTAACTGATGACCTTCGGCCTCTTACTTAGGCCTCAGTCTTCTGTGGCTCCATCTGGTAAAAAGGGGGAAAGGGATTTGCCTTAAAGACTTGTTACGAGCTGAGACCGGTTTGGCTCAGTGGATAGAGCGTCGGCCTGTGGACTGAAAGGTCCCAGGTTCGATTCCTGTCAGGGGCATGTGCCTTGCTTGCGGGCACATCTCCAGTGGGGGGTGTGTAGGAGGCGGCTGATGATGTCTCTCTCTCATCGAGGTTTCTGACTTTCTATCCCTCTCCCTTCCTCTCTGTGAAAAATCAATAAAATATATTTATTAAAAAAAAAAAGACTCGTGAGAAACCCAGGGGTGGCATCTGGGAAATGCTTGCCTGTGACAGATACTCAAATACCGGCAGTCTCAGGGTTGTCCCTCCAGCCATGCCTCCCTCTTTCTAAAGAAATCAAGCTTTTACTTTCTTTTCTTTGTTCTGACAAAGTTAGTTGAATATATTCTCACTTGTAATGCCCATAGCTTGTTTTTTTTTTAAATATATTTTATTTATTTTTCGCAACCAGGATACATGCCCTTGACCAGAATTGAACTTGGGACCTTTCAGTCCACAGGCCGACGCTCTATCCACTGAGCCAAACCGGTTTCAGCCCTAACTTGGTTTTTGATCATAGTTGTGACAGTTCTTCTCCCCGCTACCTCAAGAAGACAAGGCACCTGTGCTCAAATTGTGCTGAGTCATGGAATGTCTCCCCCACTCATTCTTGTTCTCTTGTCACATTGACTTGACAAATGAGTCACTGCAGGTAAGTCACCTGCTAATATCCTTTCCCCGCAAATGTCTTTATGGAAAAAAGCTGCTTTCCTTAAGAAGAATTTAGGGGTTACAAGAATCTGACAAGATAATGGACATGATAGGAAATACATTTGCTAATCCATCACATGTCAGCTCTGTGCTCCATGTGGAGAGTATGGCTTCACCAGCAGAATATTGATAAATATCTTCCAATGGGTCTGCTTCCTTTGTCTTCTCAGCCCATAAAAGAAAAAACCCCTCTTTATTTCACCTGAATGGTGTTAGCTCCACTTCTGCCACAACCCTTTGTGTTTTTTATTCATTCATTTTACTCCTTTACAGCTTTCATTTCTTGCATATTTCATAATACATACAAATAGTTGTATATGTGTGCATATATGTATGTGGACACATGTGCATAAATTCATATATAGGTGGATATATGTGCTTATAGGCACATATATATGTATTTATACATGTGAATATGTACATATGTATATATGTGGATATGTGTGTGTGTCTATGTGCGTATCTCCTGAGAACCACTGCTCAGTATAATTTAAGATTTCACAACACAATTTTAGAAATATAGACTTGACAGGGACTATTGATAGCTGTAATTTTCTTCTTTCATAAATAACCTTTTCAGATTTTCTTCTAAAACAGCCCACTGCCGAAACCGGTTTGGCTCAGTGGATAGAGTGTCGGCCTGCGGACTGAAGGGTCCCAGGTTCGATTCCGGTCAAGGGCATAAACCTTGGTTGTGAGCACATGCCCAGCAGGGGGCATGCAGGAGGCAGCAGGTCGATGTTTCTCTCTCATCGATGTTTCTGACTTTCTATCTTTCTCCCTTCCTCTCTGTAAAAAGTCAATAAAATATATTTTAAAAAATAAATAAAATAAAACAGCCCACTTGTAAGTGTAAACCTGCTTTGTTCCCAGCCACCATGGCAAATGATTAATGATAATAATGCAATGGAATTTCCTTCTTAACTTTTCCTTGTTTGAAGAAACATCACATATGGGATCTAAACTGGCCATGGAAGGATATAAGATGGACCTAATCATTTCCAGAATGACACAGAGAGGGTCTCAGTTTACCTTCACTCAGAGTTCAGAGCAGGAAATAGAGGCATTTCAGTGGTATGGCCAATGGATGGAGAATCCCAGAGTTCCAATCCAGTGCAGCCAGAAATGATTATTAAAAAACACACACACAAAAAAGCTTTTATTTTGTAATTTTACTACTGGTAGATATTAAGAATATTTTGTAATGAAAAAGTTTGCAGCAGATAACAAGCCAATATTTTAATCACGTCTTATTCTAAATGTCATAGACATATACATTAATAGAAATATGATCTCGTTAGTTATATGAGGATGTGATCATTCATCTAGCCAAACACTGGATAACACATTGAATAGCTAGCAGAATACAAATCTATGCTAGGCTTGCAGCCAAAACCGGTGCGGCTCAGTGGATAGAGCATCGGCCTGCGGACTGAAGGGTCCCAGGTTCAATTCCAGTCAAGGGCATGTACCTTGGTTGTGGGCACATCCCCAGTAGGGGGCGTATGGAAGGTGGTTGATCGATGTCTCTCTCTCATCGATGTTTCTAGCTTTCTATCCCTCTCCTTTCCTCTCTGTGAAAGATTAATAAAATATATGAAAAATATCTCTATGCTAGGCTTGTGAATGAATGGAACGATGCAAGCTTAGTCCATTCCCTGAAAGAATTCACAGCTTCCTTGCAGCTAAAAAACAACCATAGAACAGGCTGTAGTTCAGGGTAAAACGCAGTAAGTGTCTTGAGAGAGACATGTTCATTACCATTGGGATGTAGATAAGGAAGCATTACTTTAGCTGGGGCTCAGCTTAAGTGAGAAGGATGCCTTGAAACAAATACTTAAACGAGGACAAACTAGGTAAAGAGCGAGAGGAGAACTAATAAAGAATGAAGAATGTTGGAGGATTTCATGCACAAAGGAGGTAATGAGAGGTAAAGGCAGAGAAGTAGTATTGGATTTGATCTTGAAGACACTGAATGCTAGGATGTAGAGTTTTATTATGAAGCAGAGGGGGGTCATTGATTGTTCCATGCAGAATGGCTTGAGGAGAAAGATGAGTCAATGAAAATGACTCTTCCTGGGGAGAAGTATCTCTCTACAAGCTGAGGGAGCAGGAAATTTTAAATAAAAAGCGATAAACAAAGACTTAATGAAGTTGGTATGATGAAAACACACATAACACACACACAAACATGAGAGTAAGTGGCTAGAATGAGATATTTGAGACTATCGTTAATGGAGTGATTGTGTAGGAAGGAGGCTGTATGAAGAAGTGACTAAATAGTCTCTTAGTAGATGGAGAAACCCTGATAAATATTTTGAGAAATTTCCCAGTGTGCTCCCACTAGTGTCTACCATGGTGCCTGCCACATCGTAAGCACTCCGTTAATATTTGTGGAATAGATAAATGAAAGATATAGAAATCTAACAAGCCACATGTTCTCTGTGGCATTAGCTACAGCTACACTTAACACACACATAGAACCAACCATCTTGTTCATTCAGAAAACACACACAAATCTGCCGAGACTGGTTTGGTTCAGTGGATAGAGCTTTGGCTTGCGGACTCAAAGGTCCCAGGTTCGATTCCAGTCAAGGGCATGTATCCTGGTTGCCGGCACATCTCCACTGTGGGGCGTGCAGGAGGCAGCTGATCGATGTCTCTCTCTCATCAATGTTTCTGACTGTCTATTTCTCTGTAAAAAATCAATAAAATATATTAAAAAAAACACACAACACAAATCTGCATATCTGACCATTTGAAAATGTGTATCTACAATTGAAAACATTTACAGGTGTTATAAAATTATGTATGAAGGAGAGACAAGTCAGATTACCTGAGTTTTAATATGTGCTCTGTCTTTGACGAGTTCTGTAACTGCCTCAGTTTCCTGCATTTTACAGAATAGAGATGATGAAATAGGTAGCTCTTTGCCCTGTGACGAGCATTATGCATTTGCACATGAGAATTGTTTAAAAGAGACTGAAACATGGCATACACTATGTTAACATTTGCATATTCAATAATGTATTCTTTAGAATTTGCATAATCCCTTTATAGTTTGTGTTTCACCTTAAGATTTCCAAACCACGTTCACATATAATATCTTAATTTGCTCATCCATTCCACACCCATTCCTTCCATGTTGTCAGTGAGGACAATTAAAATGTCCTGCCTACAGTGGTACAACTGAGTCACAAACCTAGATCTTCTACTGCATGGGCATTATTCCTAAATGGCATTGTGTTTCTTAAGGACATTTTTATTGATTTCAGAGGGGAAGGGAGAGAGAGAGAAAAAAATATCAATGATGAGAGAGAATCATCGATTGGCTGCCTCCTGCATGCCCCAGACTGGAGATCGAGCAACCATCTCGTGTGTGTGCTCTGACAGGGAATCAAACCGTGGTCTCCTGGTTCATAGGTCAATGCGCACCCACTGAGCCTGACAGCTGCTAAATGGCACTGTTTTAAGTAGTAGATGGAGAAATCAAAATAACCTCATGTGGTCATTCTTAAGCTAGAGCAGGTCACAGAATCAGAGAGGTCGAATACATTACCTAAAGCCACACAGCCAGAAAGTCATGGGAGATAGGTAGACCATGAAGTCAGCCCATGCTTCCAAGCCCTGTCTCTTGGTCAGAAGTGACATGTGTGGCCCTAACCGGTTTGGCTCAGTGGATAGAGCGTCGGCCTGCGGACTGAAAGGTCCCAGGTTCGATTCCGGCCAAGGGCATGTACCTTGGTTGCGGGCACATCCCCAGTAGGAGGTGTGCAGGAGGCAGCTGATCGATGTCTCTCTCTCATCGATGTTTCTAACTCTCTATTCCTCTCCCTTCCTCTTTGTAAAAAATCAGTAAAAAATATTTTTTAAAAAAAGAAGTGACATGTGTGAGGCAGAGTGGAACACTTGGAAAAGGTGGAGGAAAGGCATCGCTACGTGTGTCAGTGGGTGACTCTTCCTCGCCTCCCTGGGGTCTCCTCCTGATTCTGACCTGTGAGGGCTCAGTTTCTCCCCCACCCCCCACCCCTCTGAGGCCCATCTCTCGGCCTCCCCGGCCTCGCTGTGCCAGGGCTTTGAGTAAACAGCCCAGCCACAAACCCTTCATGTAGGTGCAGGGAAGAGCTGTTTTTCATCAGGGCGCTGCGGGCGGCAGGGGCTGCCAACTTCCCATCAAAGCCTCATAAACCCTTTTACGAGGCCCATAAAGTGCTGCCTACTCGTGTTAGGGGAGAGGAGCACAGCCACCGGCCTCCAACCCCGCTGCTTTCAGCGGCTGCGTGGCCATACAGCAGCCCCTCAGCAGAGCCAGCTCGGCCACAGCCCGTAAGAAAGTGCTCTTTGTGTCCCGCGGTGGGCCTCGCCCCGCAGCCCGGGGCCTGTGGCCCGCAGCAGCGTGTGATCGCCCTGCAGAGCTGGCCTGGGCGGTGGTCAGTGGCAGAGGTTGCTGGGAATCTGGTCTTCCCAGCTGAGCTGAGAAAGTACTGGCTGCAGAAGGTTCCTCCCTGTGCATCTTTACAGAGAAGTCCACTTCCTGACACCTCTCAGGACTTACCCACTCCGGTGGTGCCCCTGGATATATATTCATGCTCCTGGCATGGACGGTGGCTACACCCCTCTCTCCCCAAAAATATTTAAAAAGGTAAACTACCTTGAGAGGTAGGGTCATGGAACTGCCCAGCCTGCAAGGTTTTCTTTTATTTTCTTTTTTTAATACAGTTGTACCTCGAGATACGAGTGCCCTAACATACGAGATTTTTGAGATACTAGCCATCGAGCGAGCAATTTTTGCCTTGAAATATGAGCAACATTTGAGATACGAGTAATCACGTGGATAGGCCGGCTGCACACGACCCACCAGTTTACTGCGACTTGAGCATCTGTTAGTTTCCCACGCCTCAAGGTTACAGAACGAATTAAACTCATATCTCGAGGTACCACTGTATTTTATTGATTTTTTAAAGAGAAGAAGGGAGAGGGATAGAGAGTTAGAAACACTGAGAGAGAGACATCGATCAGCTGCCTCCTGCACGCCCCCTATTGGGATGTGCCCACAACCAGGATACATGCCCTTGACCAGAATTGAACCCGGGACCTTTCATTCGGCAGGTCAACGCTCTATGCACTGAGCCAAACCAGTTTCGGCTCCAAGGTTTTCTTATGTCTCATATAATGCTTTATCTTCTCTGCTCTGTCTTAGAGAAGCAGCTCTGTCTTAGAGAACTCAGGGCTGGAGTAGAGTTGGATGGCAATTTGCAGGTTCCTCACTTTTCTCCAGTTAATAGATATTTTCACCCCGCTATACTGTAAGCACCTTTAGCAACAGGCATTGCTTCTATTTCTCTATGTATAAGTGTCTACTCCTGTGCCTGGTTTATATAAAAAGAGTGAAAAGCTGTTCATGAAATGAATTTATTATTACATGTATCAGTCAGTCTATGCTAGGTTATGCTGTGGTAACAAACACAACATTGGCAGGTTATTTCTCACGCTTGCTGTAAGTCCACCTCAAGTTGCTTGCTTCATGCCATCTTTAAGATGCAGACGGATGGAATGCTTTCTATCTGCAATATCCTGAGTCTGTTGACAGAGGGGAAAGAGGACAGTGGAGTGAACCACATGTTGGTTCAAAAGTGTCGCTTCAGAGTTTAGATACCTTAATCTTGCTCACATTCATACATCATTGACCAATTCAAATGGAAGCCAGGTCTGACTTCAGTGGGCTGGGAGATGATAATTCTCCCACAGACTATCACTTTATTAATTTCCTTTATGCTTTGTCAGAGTTTAATATTTACTTTCATTTGATGCCCCTAAGATACACCTTAGAGAAGTGGTCAGCAGAGTGGCAAACCGCAGCTTGCTAGCGGAATGTGGCTCGAGAGCAGCAGTTTGCCGATCACTGCCTTAGAGAATATAATATTTCACTGTCATATTGTAGTGGGGTCTGGATATGAAAACTAATCTGAAAATTTCAAGAGAAGATTTTTTTTTAGCATTTGACGATGAAGCCTGTGACAAGACAACAAACCAATAATGGCGGCTTTTTTTTCTCCCATTTTTTTAAAAATATATTTTATTGATTTTTACAGAGAAGAAGGGAGAGGGGCAGAGAGATAGAAACATTGATGAGAGAGAAACATCGATCAGCTGCTCCTGCACACCCCCCACTGGGGATGTGCCCACAACCAAGGTACATGCCCTTGACTGGAATCAAACTGGGGACCCTTCAGTCCCCAGGCTGACACTCTATCCACTAAGCCAAACTGGTCTTGGCTAATAATGGCTTTTAATGGAAAAGTTTCATTCCTGTTATGTCCTATCTCAGCAAGAAGGCACAATGCCCAAAACAGTGATGCCTCGAGCACCAGAATGATCTTGTCATTACAGACAAATTCCTTTATGACTGTCAGCTTGCAGTTACTAAGGCAAAGCAAAAGTTTGATACATTTTTAGGAAGATTTACAACAAAAATTAATTGAAACAAACAAACAAACACAAAACAGTTTCTGTTGAAATCGCTTCTCTTTTCTTGTAGGAGGAAAGAGCAAAAGAATATTACAGTCAGGATGGTGCTATTCTGCTTCTTAGATTATTCAGTATAAAATCCATTTCTCCAAGTAAATGACCTCAGTAAGATTATCAATGAGGTTCAGAGTTTGCTAATAGACTAGAGAGGAAAAGATACACATTAAATTAAATTAAATCAAATTAAAGATAGAAATGAAATCATTAGCAATAAAAAAAATAAGGCATTCGGAGGAGGACTACACTCGGGGTTTAAGTCAATTTTAAGGATTGTGGAGGAGAGAAATTAATGTTGATTGATTTAACGTTTGCAAAACATGGTGCTGCCTGCTTTTTACATATGGGATTTTGTAAAAAACGACTCAGTGCAAGAGTTACTCCTTTGAGAAATCTCTCCCTTTACCCTCCAAAATTAATTGATTAAATATAGTAGCAGCTAATATGTGTTGAACCTATTTACTAAGTACTTTACAGTTTGTTTTCAATCAGCAGTGTGATTTTGCACCCAGAAGAAATCTGATGATGCGTAGAAATGTTTTTGGTTCTCACACATGATGGGGAAGAGGGGAAAGGATTGTGCTACTGGCATCTGCTGGGTCGAGAATAGGGATGCTGTAAACATACAAAGCAAGGCCAGCCCCCTGACAAAGAATGATTTAGCACAATGGTCGGCAAACTCATTAGTCAACAGCGCCAAATATCAACAGTACCATGATTGAAATTTCTTTTGAGAGCCACATTTTTTAAACTTAAACTTCTTCTAACGCCACTTCTTCAAAGTAGACTCGCCCAGGCTGTGGTATTTTGTGGAAGAGCACACTCAAGGGACCAAAGAGCCACATGTGGCTCTCAAACCGCAGTTTGCCGACCATGGATCTAGCGAGCAGTGTCAGCAGAGCTGAGATTGAGAAATCCTATGTAGATAAAGTTCTAAGGGTTTAGATCACAAATATCAGATAGCTAAGGTGACTCACTAAATCTGTGGTAATTCTATATTTATGGAGCCCAAATTATGGAGGCTATATGGTATATAGTTGTTGCCCCATGAATATATTTTTGAATAAGTGAATGGATGAATATGCAATTATGTAGGAGTTTTAATTGTTTATTCAGTGTTACTAATAAAAAGAAATTTTTATTATGTGCAGGTATAGTTCAAGTTTTTTACACACATTTAATTATTTAATCCTCACAACAACCTTGTGTAGTGAGGATTAAATAATTTTTATCTCCATTTTACAAATGAGGACATGGGCACAGAGAGGTGAACAACTTGTCACAGTCTCCGGAGCTAATCGATCTGAAGCTGAGGTTTAATTTTGGGCTGTCTGGCTTCAGAATGTGGGATATTCACAAACAAAGCTCAGATGCTTATCAATGTGATAAGTGACATCAAGGAGAAATACTGGGAATTATGTGAGGGGATTGACCTCGCCTAGGGCATCAAGGAGGGCTTTGTCATTAATGAGGAAAAGAGACTGAAAAATATCTAAAAAGGAAGAACTTTGGGGAATTCTACTGAAAAGTGTAAGGTACATTTCTGTTAGTCCGTGAATGCTAGATAAATGGATTATTGACATCAAACTTTTAATATTGAAGGGAGTTTAAAGACATCCAGAAATCTGGTTATCCCAGATCGGAATGCTGAAGGATGACAATTGCTACCTTACTGCTTTCCCAGACACATAGGAAAAGAGAAAACAAACTATAGCCTGCCAGGGGAAGGGGACATGGGCAGTTGGCCAGCCTGCCTGCTGGTCGAACTCCTGGTCAAGGGGACAATTTGCATATTAGTCTTTTATTATATAGGATATACACTGAGTGGCCAGATTATAATGCATTCAGAGATCATTAACACCTTTTCACTCCCCTAGTACTGGGTTTGAAAACAGTAGTCCTCAGTTCAAATGTGGCGCAGTCATGAATTTTGTAAATAAAGCTTTATTGGATCACTGTCACACTCATTTGTTTACGTATTGCCTATGGCTGCTTCCTCATTCCAAGAGCGGAGCTGAATACCTGGGACAGAGACCACATGGCATGCAGAGCCTAGATGTTCACGATCTGGACCTTTTCAGAAAACATTCTCTGACCTCTGCTACAGGACAGAGCTGCCAAGACTTGAAAAATAATATTTTTGTCAATTACACAGTGCTGTAATTTTTTTTCCAGAAGTAATCTCCAGATCTATTTCGTGGGCTTTGCAAAGTATAACCTTGGCCGTTGAGCTCTTGTTTGCAGAGAGATGATCTGAAGGACTGTGGCTATGGCCTGATAAATCAATAGACCGGCTTTACTGAGTAAGTGGAAGGCTATTTACTTTTATCCATAAGAAAACGCTGAAAAATTCTAGGCGGTTTAATTGCTACCAGAGTTCCCATGACAAATAAACCAACATATATTTCAAGCAGCATGCTAACCGACCTGAAAGAGAGCTATAATTATTGTTACTGCGCATAACTTGCAGCACAAATACGCCAAGGTGACCCGAGTTCATTGCTAGTGATGTCTCCAAAGTACTTATTGTTGTTCACATGTCTTTATTTTATTTTTTAAAATATATTTTATTGATTTTTTACAGAGAGGAAGGGAGAGGGATAGAGAATTAGAAACATCGATGAGAGAGAAACATCGATTAGCTGCCTCCTGCACATCCTCTGCTGGGGATGTGCCTGCAACCAAGGTACATGCCCTTGACCAGAATCGAACCCAGGATCCCTCAGTCCACAGGCTGACGCTCTATCCACTGAGCCAAACCAGTCAGGCTGTTCACATGTTTTTAGATAATTTTTTAAACCTTAGTATGATCTAGATCCTTTTAGTGAACAATTCTTTAAAGTATAGTTATTTTAACGACTTTGTCACATTGGCTTTTAAAAAATAGTGGTGAGTATAGAAAACTAATGTACATAGAAGCCATTTTTACACCTGGGCATTGCAGTGTAACTTATGTATAGAATATTGCACACACTGTATGTCCAGTTCAATGTATTCTCACAAGTTACACACATCTGTGTGAACAGCACTTTGATAAGCAGAGCGTTTCTGTAGCCTTTTAATGCTGGTTCTGAGTCAAAACCTCATTTCTAACATGATTTGTTAGTTTTGCCTACTTTTATTTACTCCTTTGTGGCTTTCGATCAACTTGAGATCCGTAAGATTCATCCGCATTGTTACACATAGAGTGGTGATTTTTTCATTCTCGTGCCTGTAAAACATTCCGTTGGGTGGATATATACTTTTATTTATTTTTCTGTGGAGGAGGGTTTGGGTTGTTCCCAGATGGAGGCTATTTATTACAAATAGTGCTCCAATGAACATTCTTTTTCAGTGACATTTGTTGAACACATAAATATACTTCTCCTTTTTGTACTGAAGATATATACACACACACACACATATATACACATACATATAGATATACATACATATAGATATACATACATACACGCACACACATACACACTGAGGGGCCAGATTATTATGATCTCTGAATACATAATAATCTGGCCCCTCAGTGTGTATATTTTCAGGCCCAGTGCATGAATTCATGCATGGGTGGGGTCCGGCCAGCCTGGTCAGCGGGAGGGGACATGGGCAGTTGGCCAGCCTGCCTGCTGGTCGAACTCCTGGTCAAGGGGACAATTTGCATATTAGTATTTTATTATATAGGATATACATTTTATATATATATATATGATGTGCATTGAGAGATCATAATAATCTGGCCACTCAAGTGAGTATAGGTATATGTGTATCCTGTGTAAAATGAATTATCTTCCTTTGCTATATTATTTCTTGCCCAGACTAAAAGAGACAAATTAATTTGAAATCATTCTTGACAGTGAATTAAACAATCTGTTGTCATAGAAGCATTAAATTTCACATTTGAAAGAACTTCAAGGGTCATCTCAGGTGATCTCCAGGGTTAATCTGATGGTTGTGTCACTTTTCTGATATTCTCAAAAAATAGGCAACTATCTTCAGTTTCTTTACCTTCAGGTAAAAGAAACTCAATTTCTGAAGAGGCAGTTGCTTCAATTTTTACAAAGCTTAAATAATTAGAAAGTTCTCTCAAAAGTCAGAGAGATTTGAGCTTCATTTCTCTTCTGCGTGGTGATCTTAGAGATATTGAAAGATAGTTGTTGCGTCTTTGAAAAAAGTGTTTCCCCCTCTTTTTTGTATTGATAATTATTTCTGAATTCTCCATCATCATGTAAATACTGCATTGAGGCAGTCTAGTCCATCATGATGTCTTCTAAATATTGATGTATTGATGCTCATTAGAGAGAGAGAGAGAGAGAGAGAGAGAGAGAGAGAGAGAGAGAGAGAGAGAGAGGCTAGAAAACTGGTAAAAAAATCAATGAATGTTATTTCTAGATATGAGGAAAACAGATAATTTGAATTCCTTTGGCTTATCTTTTTCCTAGGAGGTATAGAATGAACCGAGAAACTTTTCTGGGGCTTAAACAATATGGTGTCAAAAGCAGAGCAAAATCCCTAGAGAATCACCAGTCCAGTGCAGCGTGGAAAATAATTGTTTCTCTTTGATATTGACCCCAAGTTTTCTATATGTCCAGTTTAATTATGTTAGTTGTTTTGGGGAATACATTTAATGATCCTATCATTTGTGACCCGTGATCCATGAACATCTCATGATAACTTTCCCTTATTAAACAATTATTTATCAAACATTGATTGATCAAATAACACAAGATATCTGAGTCTCTGTTCTTATGGAGCTTGCAGCTGGTGAGGGGCATAGACCTGTATACCACCCAGTGTACATATATGATAATAGCTGCAGCACACGTGACTCCAGAGGAGCCCCGCCCATTGAACAGACTCCTTCCAGGAGCTCTGGAGAGAAGAGGCTCGGGTTTCAGGAGAGAGGACCAGAGCTATAGCTGCAGAACGCCGGGGAGGGAGAAGGATGGGTGTCCTGAGGTCTTGAGGAGGATTAGGGAAGTGAGACAGGTGTCAGTTTAGGGAAGAGCATACGATTCTCAAAGGCTTTCTGAAAGTTACCCCGAATCCAGCAGGGCATCTGTAAAATATGTAAGCTGTAAGGTGACATGATCAGACTGGGTGTTTTTTTTTTTTTTTTTAATATATTTTATTGACTTTTTACAGAGAGGAAGAGAGAGGGATAGAGAGTTAGAAACATTGATGAGAGAGAGACATCGATCAGCTGCCTCTTGCACACCCCCTATTGGGGATATGCCCACAACCCAGGTACGTGGTACGTGTCCTTGACTCTGCCCTTGACCGGAATCAAACCTGGGACCCTTCAATCCATAGGCCGACGCTCTATCCACTGACCCAAACCAGTCTCGGCTGAGTGTTTTTTTTTTTTTTTTTTTTTTAAAAAAACAAACTCATCTGCTGATGGGCACCTAGGCTGTGGAACTGGAGAGCCTTATGCTTAGTGAAATAAGCCAGTCAATGAAGGAGAAGCATCACATGATCTCACTCATTGGTGGATAATAAAGAACATTGTAAACTGATGAACAAAAGGATAGATACAGAGGCAGTAAAGCTTCAAACAGACTGTGAAATCACAGCAGGAAGACTAAAGTTAGGTGGGGTAGATAAGAGATCAATCAAAGGACTTGTATGCATGCATATAAGCATAACCAATGAACACAGACACTGGGGGGTTGGGGTATGCCTGGGAGGGAGGGGGGGCAATGAGGAGATATGTACAAAAAATTAATAAAAATAAAAAAAATAAAATAAAACTCATTTTGCCCGCGTCGTTTTCACAGGGCCGCGTATTCATCCTTCAGGATTCCAGTTGAGGTGGCAGTTTGGTCATCAAACAAATAGCATTGACTCAATGCACAGTTGCTCTTTAATGGCCGGGGGAGAAAAACTAATGAAGCCACGCTATTTCCCTCCTCCACCGGCTCTGAAAATTTTCATTTTTCCTGGCTCTCCCGTGGATGTGAGCTGCAGACTTCAAATATTTATTTAATTTTCCGGGTGTTGGTGGATTTACTATCTCTGCAAAGCAAGTGTGACATAGCTTTCTTTCATATTCATAACGCTGTCTGAGCCCGGCTCGCAGGCCTTTTTGGATCCTGTTTCGCCCAGAAAGCGATCCCCTGGACGCGGGACAGGGCCCTCACAGCTGTGCTTGTGTTAAGCGGTTTCAAGTCCAAAAATAATCACGCCCGGGGTGACCGCAGGGCGCTGGGCTTTCTTTTGTGTTCAAGTTCGATTTGGATCTGCGCGGCCGAGCGTGCCAAGTTTGTCATCGAAAACCCCTGGAACGCGGGAGAGGGAACGGGGTTTGAGGTTAGCTGTGCAGAAACGGGGCTTTTTATTAATCCTGGAAAACAGCCACCTTGATTTCAGGAAGGGTGGAAAAGCGGGACGGTGTCTCTTTCACTTTGAAACAACATGCGACCTCTTGCTATGTGCTTTACCCCCAAAGAGTGTGTACCGTGCGGTGGAGCTGCCTGCAAATCAGCGCTGGCAGGGGGAGACATGGCTGAATCACGCCTTTTCCTCCCCACAAGGTCAAGGTCTTCGCTGAGCAGGCTCATCTGCCCGCTGCTCTTTGGCATCTATCAAAGCCAGACCTTGAACATCAGGCAGGTGACAAGCACAGGACTTAGCCCGTGGCTCTGCGCCTGCATTTCCCCATTTGGTCTGCTTGGCCTCTGTCCCCTCAGCTGGCTGTCGTTGAAATCACTGAAATGAGTAAAGCAGGAGATTGTGTCCGCACGGAAGCTGGGCTCAAAATGACCTCCAGCTTTCAACCCGGCTCACGCTGTCTGAAAGGAGAGGACCGTAGGTGACCGAGCCTCTCCCTGCAAAATCCTTGCCTCGTTGGCACCTTTCTTAGTGATTCTGGTACTCGGTGCTATGAATTGAATTGTGCTCCTCCCTTACCCTCCGAGATGTTGACTTCTTAACCTTCACTACGTCCAGGCTAAAGTCCTAACCCCTCTTGCTTCAGCATGTGACCTTGTTTGGAAGTAGGATGTGGAGAGATGTAGTTGGTTCAGATGAGGTCATCCTGCAGTAGCGTGGGCCCATAATGCAATATGACTACACACACCATAAGCGGAGGGGAAACTGGGACACAGAGACTCACTCTGTGTGAGGATGGGAGCTTTGTTGCCACAAACCAAGAACGAGCGATTGGCAAGAAGCTGGGAGAGAGGCCTGAACGTGACCTTTGATCCCTGGCTTGTAGCCTTCAGATCTGTGAGACGCTCAATTCTTACTCTTTATTTTTATTTATTTATTTATTTAAAATATATTTTATTGATTTTTTTTTACAGAGAAGAAGGGAGAGGGATAGAGAGTTAGAAACATCGATGAGAGACATCCATCAGCTGCTTCCTGCACGCCCCCCACTGGGATTGTGCCCGCAACCAAGGTACATGCCCTTGACCGGAATCAAACCCAGGATCTTTCAGTCTGCAGGCCAATGCTCTGTCCACTGAGCAAACCAGTTACGGCTTATTCTTACTCTTTAAACCACTCAGTTTGTGGTTCTTTGTTACAGCAATCCTAGGAAACTAAAACACTCTGATTACTCATCTCTTTCTCCCTTTTTTTATTCTATCTATCATCTATCTACTATCTATCTATCTACCATCTATCTACCTATCATTTATTTTATAGATCTTACATGAATATTTTGAACATGTTCATTCAATAAGTTCTTTTGTGAGCTCCTCTTCTGTCAATTTAAGGTTGATAAAACATTTAATATGGTTCCTTTAGTATATTTATAACTATGCCAACATATCTATATCTATATTTATATTCCCTCAATTCAAATTATTATAGGTAGATTATTATTGGCTATTTTGTAAGGAAGCATCTTCAGAGCAAAATAACAACAGTAACAGCAATGAGAGTTAGAATTCACCGAGTCAGGAACAGGACCCAGCAGAGTTCTTTCATCCCAGTACTGTTTCATCATCATTTATGGATTTAATTGACTATAGGATTTTCTCCATATTGAAGAGTTCTTTGAGTAATTTTGGAAAACATTTCCAGAAATAAGGAATAAGGGAACTAAAGAAGGCTTCTATTTTCAATTCAGCACTTACTAATCATCAAACATGATGAAGAGAATTCCTACCTAAGAATCCACTGGGCAGCAAACAGGAGCTATGGGCATTGTAGTCCTTCCCAATGGACTCTGACAGGAAGCCAAATGATCCTATGGTGATGAACCACCTCTATGTATGACATTAAAAAAATTTTTTTAAAATATATTTTATTGATTTTTTACAGAGAGGAAGGGAGAGAGATAGAAAGTCAGAAACATCGATGAGAGAGAGACAACGATCAGTCGCTTCCTGCACGCCCTGCAGTGGAAATGTGCCCGCAAGCAAGGTACATGCCCCCAACTGGAATCAAACCTGGGACCTTTCAGTCTGCAAGCTGATGCTCTATCCACTGAGCCAAACCAGTCTCTGCTCTCTGTATGACATTAAACGGTGCTGCAGATGACGCTGGACAGATGTCAGCATACATTCCATTGTCTTGACACTTTTAATTACCTTGGGGAAAAATCTGTGTCTGAGTTGACATCTATACATATAAAAGCCAAGCAACTGGAAGGACTGTAACGACCAGAATGACTGGTCACTATGGTGCACTCTATGGCTAGCCAATCTCTTGTGCCCCCTCTCCCCCAGCCAACCCTGCTTCTGATCACTGCTCTCCACCCCAATTGGAGATGGGACCGGCTGGCCAACCTCCTGTGGCCTCTCTCCCCTGATTGGCCCCGATTGGGCAGGCCTGCTAGACCCCACCCATGCACGAATCTGTGCACCGGGCTTCTGGTTTTATATAAAGACAGACATAACTGGGCAAACAAAGGTGAAAACAGGATAAAAAACAGTGGTCATTTATGTATGTCATGATGTGGTTTCAAGAACAAAATAAACTCACCCTGCATTTTCCTGTAGGGTTCACAGTGCAGGAGGTGAAGAAGAAACTGAAAAAGTCTAGATCAGAGGATTTTTTAAAACAGCATTATGAACACATGCTCATTCCCAAGATGAATATATTTTTTATTATATTCCCAAAAGATTTGTATTGTTTTATTTTTTGAATTACATTTTTTTATTGATTTCAGAGAAGAAAGGAGAAGGAGAGATAGAAACATCAATGATGAGACAGAATCATTGACCAGCCACCTCCTACATGTCCCTTCCTGAGGATTAAGCCTGTAACCCAGGCATGTGCCTGACCTCCTGGTTCATTGATCAACGCTCAACCGCTGAGCAACACTGGCTGGGCTGGTTTTTTTAAATTGAATTTATTGGGCTTATGTTAATTCTCCTCTTTTAATTAGTTATTTTTAAAAAACACAACAATAACTTGGTTTCATGAGCGTACCCACTACACTGAAGGTGAGCTGGACATCCTGTCGTCTGGCCTGAAGAATAGTCTGGAATTCTTCTCCCAGTCACTCTGCCTTGAGCTGTCCTTCTATAATTGCTTTACATATTCCAGCACCAGTGCCCAGTCTCCTTGCCAACGAGCTCAGTGGCCGTCTAACCCAGTTTACCCTAGATGCCCAGTGGCAGTGTGGATCCCCTCCCAGGTCCAGCTGTAGGCCAGGGTAGCAGAGTCTTCCTTGTGTCAGGCTAGACGGACCACGTTAATGACACTCGTGGCAGAGCCCTCAAATGACTTCCACCAGCCAAGCTGGTGTCATAACTCATTTTTAGCACATAGGTCCTTTATGCTCTCCATAGCTCTGGAAATGAAATTTGCCAACTTGGAATGTTAGACTTATTTTAGAAGTGGCTTTTGAGCTATCAAGGTAATTTAAGATGAGGTTAACCATACTTCTGTTTGGAAGAGGTAGGGTAGCCAATTTACGATCTTTGCAAAAACTCTTTCTGTGGCTTAGTCCATCGGCATATTTGAATATTAATCATCTGTAGCACATGGTGTAAAAGTCACCAAAGTGCATGTTGAAAAAGTGAGCCTCTCTGTATTAATAAATAGTAAGTGAGAATAAATTGGGAGGAGTATTAACTCATTCACTAATGAATTATTTGAAATTTACCTTGTTCCCAGCACTAAGCTGTAATATGTAGCTACAGTGATGGGTAAGATGAAATGTGCCCTGCTCGCAGGAGGTTCCCTTGTAGGAGACACTCCCCCCCCCTTTTTAAATATATTTTATTGATTTATTTTATAGAGAGAAAGGGAGAGGAATAGAAAGTAAGAAACATCAATGAGAGAGAGACATTGATCAGCCGCCTCCTGCACACCCTACACTGGAGATGTGCCCGCAAGCAAGATACATGCCCTCGACTGGAATCGAACCTGGGAATGCTTCAGTCCGCAGGCTGACGCTCTATCCACTGAGCCAAACCAGTCTCGGTGAGATACTCCCCTTTTAGTGGTCAAGGAACATGTCAACTAGCAGGAGTCAAGTTCCAAAATAACTACAGTGAAATCCAATGTAACTAGAGACTGGAGTGCTAGGTGTCTTTCTACGAACAAAGAGCAGTAAAAACAAATGCAGTTACACAATGAAAAGTGAAGTGGGACAAGTCCCTGGAATATTAATCCAAAGCAAGATTAGCATTGTACCCGGAACCAGTTTGGCTCAGTGGATAGAGCATCGGCGTGCAGACTGAAGGGTCCCGGGTTCGATTCCGGTCAAGGGCATGTACCTTGGTTGTGGGCACATCCCCAGTAGGAGGTGTGCAGGAGGGGCTAATTGATGTCTCTCTCTCATCGATGTTTCTAACTCTCTATCCCTCTCCCTTCCTCTCTGTGAAAGATCAATAAAATATATTAAAAAAATTAAAAAAAAAGATTAGCATTGTATCAAAGGAGGTGCTTAGACCTACATTCTGGCAAATTGTAAAATGAGGCCACTACTACTATTCTGCTGTTCTTTCTATCCATATCTCTCCCCCCCCATAAATAACACCCCCCTCCTCCCCGCATTCGTTCCCCTTCTTCCCTTTTCCATTTTTGTAATGTCAGGAGCAGACTCTTTGCATACCACGCTTATTACATTTATAATGACCCAGGCAGCGGCAGAATGTGATTAGAAAATTTCTGATTTTCTAATAATCCACAAAAAACACCATTATATGCTTTTTCTATACAGTGGAGAGGTGAGTGGGTGGACATGGTCCTGTTTATTTCTTTTATTGCCGACGCTCAGGGGAAGGGGAGGGGGTTTTCATTTGTTGGAGGAAATGTGCTCCAGACTGTGTGCTATTATCGTTAAAATTCTAGTCTTAATCACTTTCCAGTTGAGGCAGTTTGGAGAGAACGTTCTAAAAATGGGGAGAAAAAAACCTATTTATTCAGGAGTTGAATTTCTCTAGATGTCCATGGAGATAATTCCCCCCAGTGGTCCATTTAACGGGGAATAATACACAGAAGTAGGGATTAAACGTACCTAGGGAGCTTGAATGCCCGGGCTCTGGTTTCTGTTGTGCCACCATCGTTCTGTGTAGTCCTAGATAAAGCACATCTCTCTCAGAGCATTGGTTTTATTATCTGTTGAATCAAGAGAACTGGCCTGGCCAAAACCGGTTTGGCTCAGTGGAGAGAGCCTCGGCCTGTGGAATGAAAGGTCCCAGGTTTGATTCTGGTCAAGGGCATGTACCTTGGTTGCGGGCACATTTCCAGTGTGGGGCCTGCAGGAGGCAGCTGATCGATGTCGCTCTCTCATTGATGTTTCTAATTCTCTATCCCTCTCCCTTCCTCTCTGTGGAAAATCAATAAAATATATTAAAAGAGACACACACACATACACACACACACACACACACACACACAGAGAGAGAGAGAGAGAGAGAGAGAGAGAGAGAGAGAGAGAGAGAGAGAGAGAGAGAGAGAGAATTGGCCTGGCTGATCAGTAAGGTTTAAGCACTGAGATTCCATCTCAAACAATCAGCGCATACAGAGCACGCAGCCCGTGCTGTACGTGTCTCTGCTTTTCTCCCGGCGGCTGCTGGCCAGCTGTTCTTGCTGCATGTGGCTTAGCCATCCTCCAATCATGTCAGCTATCGGGGACATGGCTGATCACAACAGGGGACCTTGTGCCGGACATTCTGTCGAGGGACTTGCTATCTCTATTGGGTCATCACCAAGGCACAGGTGCTTGCTCTCCCCACATGTCATAGGCGAGAAGAGTGCTCTGGGCCATTCGGTTGGGGAATGAAGGCCAGATTTGCACCCAGGTGCACCTGTCTCCAGAGGCCGGGCTCTGGACGCAGGCTGAGTCAGTAGGTTGAATGGTGACTCCCCAAAAGATACATCCAACCCCGGGAACCTGTGAACATGACCGATCTGATTTGGAAAAAAGCTCTTTGTGATTGTCATTAAGCATCTGGCTTTAGGGTAGGCTCTCAATTCCTTCTAAGAAACAAGAAGGGGACACACGAATACACACGCTTGAAGGCCATTTGACAGGAAGAGTGTGGCATAATGCGCCCTCGAAATACAATTTGGCTAAAAAATCAACCTTGTTTTCTCTTTATCAAATTAGAAGCTACCATTGTTTGACAAACCTCTAGGGAAAGAGGGCTTTATTTCTGGAAAATCTCACCAAAACTTAGGCTCTAAGTATTGTGAGAATATAAATCTACATATGTCACAGTCACTAAAATAGCCTCAGAGAGACAGGTTTCTAGTCTGTAAAAATCCCATGCACCGAGATCGGCTGTTTGATTCTCATTCAGGGCACAAGTGGGCCTATAGGAGGCAGCGGATTGATGATGCTTCTCATAGATGCTTTCATTGCTCTGTCACCCTCCCTTCCTCTCTCTCTCTAAAAAACAAACCAAACCAAACAAAAACAAACCTCTTATGAAAACATGTTTTAAAGAGAGGAAGCTATTAAAGGAAGAAAAAGCTTTTTTTTTTTCTTTGCAAATCCTTAATTAATTAAGGAATCTTTGCAAGAGAACTTTGAGAAAGGGATGGCACCTAATGCAGTGCTTAGCACAGGGAGGCGGGGTTCATATTGTTTTAATTTTTGCTAGTGTCTCTTAATGGGTCTAAGATAGACTTTTCTCTTTCAATTTAATCTGCTTTATGTTTTCCGAAGTACCTGTTTATTACAAAGAGCAGGAAGTTATTCTAAAGCATTTAATATTTAATATACTTTCAGGAGTTCTTGTTAGGTGTTTATTTAGAAAAGACATGCAATCATT